>CM029670.1:2326914-2481878 GCA_017311315.1 Dendrocalamus latiflorus | reverse complement strand
GTTTGCATCGATCGATCAAATGCAACCAACCGTGCAGGTTTTAGCTGTCTTAATTAGTAGTATCTGTTAGTAGCTCTGGTGAAGTTTGACTGGAGTTGTTGAGCATGGGCACATATATATGATGATATATATGTATGCAAATCAATTTGGGTCTAATAAGCAGTCAGCTTCTCTGCTGAATGGATGAAGGCATGAATGGATGAAGCAGTCATGCTCTTCAACCACTGAGTGAGGACTGGGTCAGGGTTCAAGGTAGCAGGTTTCAGTTTATGCTTGAGCTGTCACTCTGATGTGTCGATCAACACCTAAATTTATCTCCACTCAACAACAGAAAAAAAATCTGGTTCTGGCGAAGTCTTGTCTGAAGACAGGTTTCGCTATCTTTGTATTTGCACTGAAATAACTGGCAAGTCGTTTTGCTCGGTTGAATTGACGAACTGGTCGTGTTCAACCACCATGTGAAACAGTGAAAGATAGACTGTGTCAACCTAAATGTATATACGCCATCATCCACATCCTAATTTCTGGCAAAATGATTCAAGCTAGATTTTCGCCTACTTGTATTTGAACACTTGCTTTAGCCTACAAAGTGTTAAACTAGAGGGAAAAACAATCTTTACAGAACTAGTTGGAGTTTGTTTCATCAGAACACTAGTCATCATCTGGATAGGCATGACATTAAACATACAGCCCTGTGGTTAAATAGAGTAGGCATCATTCTGGCGTCCGGGATTATGGCAGTCCCTAGGCATGCTTGAAACAGAGTAGCTCCCTCTTTTACTTTCATTTTGTTTTGGTGAGTTCAAGGTACTGGGATTTTTTTTCTTTCCCTAAGAAAGACAATTATCGACTAGTGCATCCATCTTAAGACAAAACACACACACACATTGTTTTCCAAATATTCTATAACACACAAGTTTCGAAATTGGAATAGTGGTATTCATTATTGTAACTAGGTGTCGTACTGGAAAGCTATCACCAGTCAACTTTCAATCACATTGACACTGAGGTCCATTATAATTGGGGAATTTAACTTTTTGCCACTTTTATCGTTGCCACCTATCCAAATGTCATCCTTATCGTTGCATTCAACAATTTGCCACTCTTAACATGTGCTTGACTAATTTTTTGCCACTTTCGAGCCCACGAAGCGCCATGTCAGCGCTCCCCGCCCCGCTGGCCCGCCATGTCAGCGCCTCCCCGCCCCGCTCGCCGGCGCCGCCGCCTCCGTCCCCGCGCCTCCCCGCCCCGCTCGCCGGCGCCGCCGCGCGCGCCTCCCTCCGCCGCCTCCGTCCCCGCGCCTCCCCGCGCTTCCCCGCTCGCCGGCTCCGCCTCCGTCCCCGCGCCTCCCCGCGTGCCGGCGCCGGCTCCGCCTCCGTCCCCGCGCCTCCCCGCGCGCCGGCTCCGACTCCGTCCCCGCGCCTCCCCGCGCGCCGGCGCCGGCTCCGCCTCCGTCCCCGCGCCTCCCTGCGCACCGGCGCCGCCTCCGCCTCCGTCCCCGCGCGCGGGGAGGCGCGGGGACGGAGGCGGAGGCGGCGCCGGCGCGCGGGGAGGCGCGGGGACGGAGGCGGAGCCGGCGAGCGGGGAAGCGCGGGGACGGAGCGGGGACGGAGGCGGCGGGGGGAGGCGCGCGCGGCGGCGCCGGCGAGCGGGGCGGGGAGGCACGGGGACGGAGGCGGCGGCGCCGGCGAGCGGGGCGGGGAGGCGCTGACATGGCGGGCCAGCGGGGTGGGGAGCGCTGACATGGCGCTTCGTGGGCTCGAAAGTGGCAAAAAATTAGTCAAGCACATGTTAAGAGTGGCAAATTGTTGAATGCAACGATAAGGATGGCATTTGGATAGGTGGCAACGATAAAGGTGGCAAAAAGTTAAATTCCCCATTATAATTTGTTAGCTAATCAAGCTTCAGCCACAATCTTGACACTGTATATAGAAGTCACACGTGCAATTTGACGCGGTAGTATCCAAGAGGTCAAAATTGTTTTTTTTTTTCCATTTCTCCCACAAGCTTCAGCCTCAGCTAACGAATTACAGAGATGCCTCCACACGTGGAATATCTCCTTACCTAATGCGATCTTTTTACCTTTTGTTTTTTGCTACGCAAAAAAAAGGGTTAAAAATAAAAATGTGACAACATCGTTAGGACAATTCGGAGCAATGCGCTCACCTTCCTGACGGAATATAGCTAAAATCCTACGTATGAACAATTAAATTGAGAGTTTTGACGTCATCTTCTCAATTTGATCTCTACTCTACGATGTTGCAAACAAATTGGTACCATTAATTTGGCTGCCATGACCTTGATTTGCTCTGGTGGATTGGTACCATGTGTGTAGGGTCTATGCTCTATGTAACACTCCACATAATGCACAACAATAGCACCTAAGGCCTTCTAAAACGTCTGAATCAAGAATTAGGTCAAGTAGCCTTATGATGCAAGGGTTGAGCCAAACAAGCCCTTGGGTTGGGACTTGGGAGATCATGGATGAAGCTAGCCATGGCCGATTTGGGACAACTTCTGCCCAAAACTCCAAGTTTTTTGTGCAAAATTGTCACTGTTTGCATTGATGAAATGTTAGGGAAAATAGTTGTCGACCACCGCATATGCACTCGTCCCCCAATAACTAGGGGGTTTAGGGTTTTTGTCATGTCGGACGTCGCTAACTTTAGGGTCTGTTTTTTACCTTAAAAGCTGGCGGCTTTTGGCTTTTGCTACAGTACCTAACTTTCAAACGGAGTATTTTCTCAAGACGGGGTCTACAAGTTAAACGATCTACACGTTAAAAGCCCAACATCTGTACCAGCCAAAATCACAAGTGAGTATCTGTCTCTCCGTAATCTGTACCGTAAACAGCCAAAATTCCAAAATTTCAGCCAAAAATCGTAAGCCGCAGCCGAAAAGAACATACCCTTATTTTTGTCAAAATAACTAGGGGTTTCCTGGAAAGTGATTAACCACTTCATTTCGCGACCGGCTCAACTCGCAACCGTTCTTCTTTAATCTCACTTATTATAGTGTCAAGCTGAGAGAAGAATCTTGCGATTTACATTTAATCGAGGCGGTTGGGAATTGTCACATGGAAGGCATGTAGCAATTGTACTTGTTGGTATACGGCTGCTATCTGATCCATTCGATCATCTGCAAACATATATTCCATTCAAAGTACAAATATTCTCTTCTTAAAGTAGGAAAAAAAGGTAACCCAAAGTTTAACGTTTCTATGTTTTGGCACATTATAATAACCCTTTTGAAATTAATCAGTCCATTTCATAGTAGTTGTTGGAATGGTTGAAGCCCAGGCATTTCGGCAGTTGAAAACTCAGGAGGAATTGAAGCATCATTCGGTTTTAGTACGCGACAGGGTCTAATCCCCACGTACGCAACGATTTAGTTAGTGGCTGGTAACACTCTCATCAATGGACGACTCAAGGATTGACTGAACAACCGCTAAGGAACAATACATATGCTATGCGTTGTTTTCAGGATCAAATTACTAATTTTATCTTGATGATACTCTCTCCAACGAACTCTGGAGTTGACTTGAGCGATTGATTATGCACGGTGTTTGATCGAGTCTTAGTTTACTGAATTTTATTCAAATTGATTCACGGCTACGATAGATGCACTGACGATTAAATTGCTCCTATTTTCTAAAAGGACTAGTCGCCATCTCTTCTAAACAGTACACATAAATAATTCAAAACTAGTTGCAAGATTAACATGTCATGCGACGATGGCGATTTCTCCTCCCAGGCCGGAAGCAAAGATGCATGAGGGGGAGAGAAGAAACCGATTCCTTTCAGGACGAGAGGGGATTGATCGATCTCCTCAGTGGGAGCCAAACAAACTCCAACAACAACAAGCAAACAGTGAGGTATGCATGGATCAATGCATGAACAGGGTGTATCCCCTTTGCATTGGATTCTCTACAATCTTGTCATGGCATAGTAGCACATTTTTGGAAAACAGGAAAGTTATTTGCTGGCATGCATGAGCTAAAAAAAAGCACTCATTTTCCCCTCCTTTTTATTAGAGATTTAGAGGGGGCTTGATTTTCTAAAGAAACCATTATAACACCCTTGATCGGTGGGGTTCAAACTCTTGCGCGTCTCTGTCGGGAATATATTGTCTCTATCTTACTGGTTTAGATTACCAGTTGGTCGGCAAAATACACACTCGTTTGGTTTGCGAGGAAAATAAATCGATAAATAAAGTTAGGAAAAATAGCTAATTAAACAATCAAATTAGAGTTCACGGGAACATTTATAATATGTAACTTGACTTGATACACCTCCAACTCTGCAGTAACTAGATTTTAACGAAGAAAACCAAGCCTTGTCGAAGGGTTTGTGCTGCCCCCTAATAGGGAGAAAGCTGAAAGGGTGTTGAAAGAGCTAAAGGTTGGCACACACATGATTCTATTTCTCCTCCACCACCTGACTACTCCTGGCCACATTTGGCATCACACACAGAGAAACCAGCCATTGCATGCACGTAAAATTTTTGCTTTTTAGTCCAAAATTTGAAAGTTTTCTACATATAAACCCCTGGAGAAAAGATTCGCAAAAATGGACCCTTATCACGGCGCCAAAGCATATGACGCCTATTATACATGTCACGGCGCCATATGCTTTGGCGCCGTTCATTGACACGTCGGAGCCAGGGTGGCACAGCACGGCGCCAAAGCACATGACGCCGTGCCATTCATGCACGGCGCTAACGGTCGTGGCGCCGTTTCCTGGGACTTAAGACCGAGCGCATCCCCCGGCCCCCCACCACCCCCTCAGTGCTCTGTTCAAACAGACCGAGCAGACAGCAGCCTCCGCCGCCGCCCCTCTCTCCCCCCTCAAACTCCACCCCAATCCAACGAATTTTTTCGCGATTTTGCTTCCAAACCGAGAAAGCATGGTGAGCTCCCTCTCCTCCTTTGATTTGTTGCAGTAGATATGGATTATTTGAGATACATTTCGTAGGGCAAAAGTTGAAACCCTAGATGAAATTTCGTAGGGCAAAAGTTGAAACCCTAGATGAAATTAGTTGGATTTGGCTCGGTTTTAGGTTTGATTCGCAATAGATATGCGTAATGTATTAGCAGTAATGTGTATAGATCCGTTTTTAGGTTGAAATTAGTTGGATTAGGGTTTGATTTGGGTAACTAGCTAACCTAGGGTTAGAAACGAGAACAATTATAAATCTTATTCATTTCGCATTTTAGCTTGTCATGGGTTTCACTCGTTTGCCACCTCCATCCGGTGTTCCCGTGCCGATGTGTTATTGCGGCGATCCTTGCAAAGTGGAAAGGTCGGATGATCCGGATACATATAGGCAGAGGTACTGGATGTGCGCCAACTGGGCGTTCGATCCACCACGTGCCGCCGTTGTCCTCGGCAAGATGGTATGTTGTATTGTCGATTCATCGAATTGGTATTAATTCTGTTGGTTTAACGAATGCGTACATTTGCAGGAGCCTCCACCGCTTTGTGATTTTGAGCAGTGGATCGACACTGCGATCGCTGAGGATGACAAAAAATATCTTGACGCCAATAAGAAGTGGGATGAAGAACGAAAGGAGAGGTGGGAAAGGGAGAAGAAACAGGAGGAGGCCGCGAGGGAACACCGTGAGGAGGAGCGTAGGCGGCAAAGCGCAAGGGAGAAAGGCAGAAGAAGCTAGAGAGAGCGCGGCGTGCCAAGGCAGCCCTTGAGCAGTACCCTGATGCTCAGAGGAAGGGGAAGTGGCCTCGATGCACTCAGTAGGTTATTGCTATGTATATTTAATGTTTGATGTATGCGGACGTATGTATTTTCTGAAAATTTATAAACTATGTATGTGGACTATGTATGTATGTGGACGTATGCACTCAGTATGTTATTTTGGGCTGTGCTTATTCATTTGGTGAATGTCAATTAGTATTGTTTGTGCGGATGGAACGAAACAACTAGGCCGAGCTTGCAGTTTTATGCAAGTGCAGTACTCACGGCGCCAAACACCCTGGCGCCGTATTTAAGTAGCACGGCGCCAAACACTCTGGCGCCGAGATATTGAACTACGGCGCGCAAAACTTTGGCGCCACATACTGGCGCCAAAGTTACTGGCGCCGTAGTTAAATAACTTGGCGCCAGAGTGTTTGGCGCCGTGCTACGAAAACCTACATAAAACAGCAAAGAGCTGTCTGTTTCTGCATATACAAAACACATGCACACATATACATACATTCACATATAAAACACATACGCATAACTCTCAATAAAGTCTAGATGCATACATTTTACGTATATATATATATCTCAAATCATACATACATACATATATGCACACATACACATATAAAATACACATACACATACATATATGCACACATACATCGTCATGCACACATATAAAATACACATACACATACACACAACTCTCATCATCATGGGTTGGAGGACGCAGTATGGGAATCATCGTGAGCTTGCCGCGGTGCTCTTTGTCGTAGAACTCATCCACTAGCCGGTACCTCACCATCCTGTGCATTCAAATTTACGTTAGTGATAAAAATAACAAAATATCTAAAAATTATGCTCTCTAGACCTAACGCTGCTAACCTGAGTGGAACGACGTTGACATGTCCATGAATTGTGACCCAATAGACCACACATACCGCAGTGTGTCTCCTGTGGGTCCTCAACGAAGGGATTTGCCCTACCCCTCTTGGTGCGACCAGGTATCCGATCCATGTCCATCTTGTACCTTGACCGCTTCCTGCTGGCCCTCTTGTGCCAACGTAACCCCGCGTCCGCTATGTACTGGGACCTGAGTAAAGTGGCCACTCGCTTTCATCACGATATGGCTCGAACCGTGGGGCCCATGTCCTCACCAACGCATCCACGCTGAATAGTCTCGTGATTTTGGTCTCAACATCGACATTCCGGGCCCTACATGCGGTCACCATGTGGGGGCATGGAAAATGGAACTTGTCGGGAACACCGCATGTGCATGTGAAGGATGCAATCACGACCTTATGCTTTCGGGTCTCTCGGAGCTCTCCATTCTCGGTTGTCCCTCCACCCTCAACAACCTCATACGTGCCCGTCACATGGTCAAAACAGTGGTACTCCTGTTCATTGGCTTGCATATTCGCTTTGGTAATGAAGCCGTGAGGACGAGGTGGCCAACGTGCATGTGCCTTTAACATGTCTAAGGCTTCCCGGTGCCGGGTGACAAACCATGCAACACACTTGTAGAAAGTGAACGCCGCAATTGCGGTAACTGGCAATCCACGTGCCCCCTTAAGCAGCCCGTTGAAGCATTCTGCCATGTTGCTAGTCATGAACCCATACCTCCTTCCCAATGGGTCATGAGCCCTTGACCATTTGTGCACATCCCTCATTAAACCCCTTATCCAATCACGACCCTCGGCATTAGTTTTCGTTTTCAACTCCTCTAACTTCTCATCGAACAGCTTTACCTCCCTCTGGCGACATACCTCCTCGAAAAGTGCAAAGTTGGCCTTCACCCCATCTTTTTTGAACAAGTTCTCTGCAAGGTGCCTTGTGCACCAACGATGATGTACAGGAAAATATCCTGGTATCACTTCCTTAACGGCGCTCAAGATCCCAGCGTGCTTGTCAGACAACACACATACCTCCCTCCCCGGGCCAACCACATGGATCCGTACAAGCCGTATAAACCAAGCCCAGCTAGATTTGTCCTCCTTCTCCACCAAAGCAAAAGCCAACGGCACAAGCGAGTTGTCCGCATCACAGCCAATAGAAATCAACAACGTTCCCTCATACTTGCCCAACAGGAACGTCCCATCAATTGACAGAACATGCCTACAATGTTTGAAAGCCTCGACACACTGACCAAAGCACCAGAATGCTCGAAAAAAATCTATCTTCCATTAACCAATACATCGGGCTTAGGCACGTACTCATACTGCATTCCTGCATTGGCCGCTTTCATTGCATTCAACATGGCCGGCAAACGCGCCTCATCCCAATCACCATAAATCAACTTTAAAGCACGTTGTTGCGCCCTCCATGCTTTCCCATACTTGATTGTGTAGTGCAACTTTAGTTTAACGGCCTCTATCACTGCTGCCACGCGCATCGTCGGCATGTGCTTTATCATGGGGTACAGGCGGGTTGCAATGAACCGAGAAGTCAACTGACGATGTTTCTAGCTGGGCTCGGAAGACCCACAGCTGTGCGGTCCATCCACAGTTGTAATCTTAAACCTCTCCGTACCCTTCACCTTCCTGGCACAGACTTTCCATGCACACCCTGTGCTCTCACATTTGATGGTGTACCAACGTTTGGCGTATGAGTTCTTAACCCGGTATGGACGGTTGTGCACGATCGAGTACTCTTTCAACCACATCTTCAATGCCGACATATCCTCAAAGACACGACCCTTCTGAATTATGATACTAGCCCCAGGCCTAGGTACGTCCCTCTGCATTTGCCCTCCATCCGCGACAGCCCTATGTGCGTTGCTTAGGTCATTATAATCGGACACTAGTGGATCACGGCCAGGAAACATTCTTCTCAACATCTCAATTTCGCTAGACGTCAAATCTGTGACTGGTCTGTCATCATCTGAGTCCACAGCCCTCGCATCCTCATAAGCAGCCTCGTCTCCTGCAAACTGTACATCCACCCTGTTAGATGCTATACAAACCATGGGTTCCTCAAACACTGTCTCCTCGTCAAATCCACCAACAAAGCGGTCATCGACATCCTCAGAGTCAGCTTCTACCTGAGTCAATGGAACCTCACATACTTGAGCCGAGGATACAACTTGCACCTCGATCTCTTCATGATCCGGTGACCCAACCAACGGTGAGTCATTGGGATCCAATGCAACCCTACGAGGTGATTGATCTCTCACCACCCTCTGCACAAACAAGTTAGGTGCTCTGACCTCTGAGTCCAAAACAATGGCCACATAGTTATCCCATTCACCGTCGCTGCCAATCGAAACCAATCTCTTTATACGCGGCCCCTTTGACGACCCAACATCAATCAATCCTTGCATAACGACATCACCATGCTCATCTGTCCATCCCAACCTCTCTTTCAAGCGATAAATGACCTCACCATACGACGGACGTGAACTAAATAGCAATGTGGTCTCTTTCATGCCCTCCAAATCAACACCCCCATTGTCATTTCTCTTCACAGTACCACCATGGTGCAAAGTCACAACCTTATCCATCTATAGCACAACAAACAAACATACCTCAGTCATTACGTACAATAATCAAACCCTAAAAACGGATCTATACACATTACTGCTAATACATTACGCATATCTATTGCGAATCGAACCTAAAACCGAGCCAAATCCAACTAATTTCATCTAGGGTTTCAACTTTTGCCCTACGAAATGTATCTCAAATAATCCATATCTACTGCAACAAATCAAAGGAGGAGAGGGAGCTCACCATGCTTTCTCGGTTTGGAAGCAAAATCGCGAAAAAATTCGTTGGATTGGGGTGGATTTTGAGGGGGGAGAGAGGGGCGGCGGCGGAGGCTGCTCTCTGTTCGGTCTGTTCGAACAGAGCACTGAGGGGGTGGTGGGGGGCCGGGGGATGCGCTCGGTCTTAAGTCCCAGGAAACGGCGCCACGACCGTTAGCGCCGTGCATGAATGGCACGACGCCATGTGCTTTGGCGCCGTGCTGTGCCACCCTGGCTCCGACGTGTCAATGAACGGCGCCAAAGTATATGGCGCCGTGACATGTATAATAGGCGCCATATGCTTTGGCGCCGTGATAAGGGTCTATTTTTGCAAATCTTTTCTCCAGGGGTCTATATGTAAAAAACTTTTAAATTTTAAACTAAAAAGCAAAAATTTTACTGCATGCACACCCTACCTACCTAGCTAGCTGCCCACCTGCCTCACCCTCTAGATAGCTACTCCGTTGGCCGCAATACATGGTAGTGTACTAGTGTGAGCAACACTGTCATACACAGTCACTACACTGTGCCATAGCTGCCAGCTCCTCCATGGTTCACTTCACTTACCAGTACTTGCAAGGCTGTTAATTGGTAGAGAGATAGAAAAAGGAGAGAGAGCGGATGATAGGCAGGACACACAAGCTGAAACTTCAAAGGACGAGAAGGAGAGAAAGATGGTTGCATGCATGCATGCACGCCCGCTGAATTTGCATTGCTGACACTGACAAGGAGCAAAGGAGCCAACAAGTACCAAACCCCTCTCCAGCTCCCAAGTAAAAGATGGAAGCGGCTGCCCCTTTGTACTGTGCGTGGCAGCAGCTGCAACGTTGCACGGGTGAGTTATTTTTCGGCTCTCGATCGGGTGGTGCGGAGTTAATACTGCCCTGCCTCCGTTGCGAGGTAGCGTCGTCGTCGTCGTAGTACGTGTGTACTTGCGCACGCAGTAAATGGGAGAGATCACGGTCAGTGATGGCTGATAACCACATTCATGTTAACTGTACGCCGAATGCATGCATGCATGCGTGCAGTGTATCTTCCTCGGTCATACCTGCAGATACGGCGATTCGATTCATACACGCATGCGACTGTGTTGCAGATATCTGCGAACCTGGTGATTCGCCTACGTATCTCGCAATGTACGTACACGGATATATACACCTCAAATGCCACATGCCTGCCTGCTAGGCTGCTGCTCTCGCCTTACCTGTGTTTTCACCGGCCGCCTGATTGATCTCTACCTGAACGCTGATCCATTGGTACATGAGGACATTCTTTCAAACTTCGGCTTATGTTTTTGTTTGTAACTTATCAATTTAACAAATAATAACTACTGAAAAAATTGAAACTAGCATTGCGTTGCGTTAGCCACGGCAGATCGTTATCCATCCATCCAACCACCATCATCATCTCGCTCTCTCCGATATTCCATGGCGTTCCTGCATGGCCGTCCTGGTTGGTGGGCCCAACCGGCGCCTTGCTTGAGTGAAACTGAATGTGCCACGCAACTGAAAGCCTACTCTCAAGGGCGCAGGCAGGCAGGCAGGCGAACCTTTTTCTTGCAGCCTTGCAGGGAGAAGCTTTTTTAATTGTACGTACGTGGGTATGATGTACCATATCGCCGTATACAGCAGAATGAATACACGGAAGAAACGTACGTACGTACAAAGGACGTACGTCTTTTGAGATACAAGATTTTCTCTGGCCATGGATGGAAAGCTAACAGAAAGCGATCGAGGGCGTTTGGCGCCAAGGGATATGGTCCATTCCTGACTGGCAATTGTGTGTCGTCCTTGTGTGTGTGTGAGGAGAGCGAATTAGGGGTTTGGAGCTGGTATCTTGTAGGGTCGCTCTCAGTGTCACACCAAGCTCCAACCAACGGAAAATGGTTGCTGGTGGATGGACATTCATGGAAGGCTTGTGGGAGGCCAAAAGGGAAGTGGCAGGAATGGATTTCATAACGGCCATCCGTCGTGAAAGGGAACCGTACAGTGTGTATGCCTGTTGGGATACAGATCAGAGAAGCAAGGTTGTTTTCCGTGGCCATCCGATATTAATAAATATCTTCTGGTGGTTAGAGAATCATGCTATCGAATAGAGCTATTTTGATCAGTTGAAAAGTGGAAAGTGATAAGAAGTTGAGAATGAGGCGGTTGGAGGAGAAGGGACGTACGACCACTAACTCTTTCTTTTATAATAGTAACGATTAGGAATATAACTTTATTGTCGGAGGGTGGTTTTAAGTTGCGTATATATTGTGGACACAAAATCTAAATGGGTAGTCACAAGATAACACATCACGTACTAAGATCCTGTTTGGTACAGCTTCACCAACAGCTTCATGAGCTGTTGTGAGCTGTTTTTTGCCAAACACCCTTTTTGCAAACAGCTTCATGGATGAAGCTCCTTAAATCATGCTCTCACAATGGAATGTGGTGGGGTGATTTCACAGCTCTCTCCCTCAGACTCGCAGTTCTAGGAACCCATTGCCCTTGTAGTTGATAGAAATTACAGCACTTTGCCACTGGGTCCCCACGCCTGTTTCCTCTCCTCCCGTTCGCACTTCTCTACCGTTCGCACTAATTTTAATTTTTTTTAATTTTTTAATTCATACTCATTCAAATATATTATTTTTTAATTCATATGACCATATACAAACATACAACTCCAAATGTTAGAACAAGTCAGGTAGACAGGGGCATCTTGGACAATTGCCCTCTCTCAGCCATGCATGAAGCTGTTGGTGAAGCTGTTTTGCCAAACAGTTTTCCAAAACAGTTTTAGCTTCACCGGTGAAGCTGCTCGTGAAGTTGAAACAAAAAAGAAACAGCTTCACTAGTGAAGCTGAGCTGTGCCAAACGGGGCCTAAATGCTGATATCTTTTCGTCCCCATAAAAGTCCTCGTCTCACCCACATATATTGGTTATCGACAGGTACATCCATCCATGAAACCATCGCCACAAACACCCCCTTATCTATGGACCTAGCAATATCCCCTAGGGCAGGCTGGCTAGGGTTGCATAACACAAAGAGCTAGGCAGGAATAGGGATGGCAATGGCCTTAGAGAATAGGTATGAGGGAGATTTTGTCTCCACTATGTTATATGAGGATGAGGATGGGAATGCCTCCCTATCTCTGATCCTTGCTATTCTCCAATATATACTCCTATACATACACATAGATTAATACTTCCATATATCTAAAATATAGATATTTTGCATCGAGCCTAATATATTTTGGTATAATATATGGTATACAACTCATATAGTATTATTCTTCTGTTTTATGTATTAATAAATTTACTTATTTCTACATAATTATATGATAAATATATAAAATTATTCTTAATGTCATTGAAATTTAGGCTCTTGATAGATTCGTTTCCCGTCAGAATAACAATAGGGATGAGAACATGAGGGAAATAGCCACCGATAATTAAATAGGGAGTGGGGATTTGAGAACATTTCCCGCAGGAATAGACCGTTGCCATCCCTAGGCAGGAAGGCATGCCTGATGCCTGCCTGGCGTCCCGGGGCACGCACATATCATGCGTATCTCTTGTGAGCTCATGCAACCGGCCAGGGAGCAAGTAAAGCTTGCAACCATCTTGGCCTCTTGTATACGTAGCTGCTTCCCTGATTCCAGAGAGAGAGAGAGAGAGAGAGAGAGAGAGAGAGAGTCCCAAATGGGCAATGCAATCAAATCTCTTGGGCTAGCTAAGCTAGCCGCTTCACATGCATGGCCTGCCTGTGCCCTCTTTGTTGCGTCGTCACTACCGTGTGTACGTCGTGTAGATCGATATATGTATGGGCAGCTGGTTGTTATGGTTGCTAGCTATCTATCGCCCTGTTCTTTTCAGTTTCTAAAAGCTGCTTTTCGGCTTTTCTACAGTAACTAACTTTTAAACGGAGTATTTTTTTTAAAGATAAGATCTACTAGTTAATTGTAGTACATGCTTTACTGACTTCATTTATATCGGTAAAAACTGCATGTGAATTTCTGTTACTCTGTAATCTTTCGTACAAACAGTCCAAAAGTCACAAACCGCAGCCAAAAGCCACAAGCTGTAGCCAAAAAGAACAGGCCGTATAGCTACAAGTGGTAGTTAGCTGCTTCCGTCCGGGAGGCGTTTGTTGGTCCGGCCGCTGCGCCTCGCCGTCCTCGCGGCGTTGCGTCCATGCATGCACGTCACGGCCGGGGATCGAAGGCGAGAAATTTGATGTGCCAAGAATGCAGTAATGGCTTCGAAGGCGATAAATATTTTCTATTATTTTTAGCAACCAAGGGCTACTGCTGTGGCGTGGCACCCTAGCCAAACAACCCCAAAAGATTGATCGTTAGCATGGGCTGCGCATGAAGATGTCTAATCATCCTGCGTTGTCTCTGCATGATGTTGTTGGGGGTTTTTATTTTGTCCTTTGTATATGTTCTGTTTTCGATTTCTTTTCCCCTTAGGTCATGCATGCACCACTACAAGAGTTAATAAGATTTAGAAGTAATTATAGGCAAGCATCATTAGTTCTCCATAGGAGTCGTTAACAAGATTTAGAAGTAATTATAGACAATCATCGTTAGTTCTCAATAGGAGTCGCCCCCAGCCATGCATGAAATCAACAAGTACAATCAGTGCAGCTAGCTTGTTATATATGTAGCGCTTTTTTTTTGAAGAAAAATATGCAGCGCGTATAATGCATGCAACTGCTAAATCCCAGGAAATTTATTATATATACGCAGGTCACAAACGAATAATATTTGGCATCATAAGCCCCAACATGCGACCACGTTGTTAATCAAGTCATTATCTAGGCTTTTTAATTTACACTATTGTAGAAAAGGCGCTAACACCATTGATGATCGACAAGCTACTAAGGTCATGTACAATGGTGTGATATCAGCTGTCTATAAATCTTGCCATGTAGGATACGAGATGATATGGAGGAGAAAGGAGGAGCACAGAGAATTAGGCTATCTATTATGCAGTAGTCGAGTAAATAAGATACATTGTGTCATAGAGAAGTTGTTTATAAAGACATACAAAAAATAATCTATTGTATGAGCCGTCTATAAATGACATAGAAGATATTATAGACAGCAGGCATATACAATGGTATAGACAACTGCTGTCTATAATACCCCTCTATGTCATATAGACAACACTAAAAACAACTACTTCAATATGTTGTCTTTTTATATGTTTCTATAAAAAGCTCCTCCATAGCACAATGTGTCTTGTTTCTCATGTTATAGTTAACTATTGCATGTGAGACGGCTTAATTCTCTATATTCCACCTCTCTCATCCACATGATCATCTCGTGTCTTACGTGACAATACTCACAGACAGCTGATGTCACACCATTGTACATGCTCTAACATAATCCGGGGCAGCAATGGTTGACCTTGGAAAGGTTCCAGCATTATAAAAAAGAAATGAGTCTATTTTACCCCTAAACTCTTATGATAGTCTAAGTTTCAACCTCCAACTGCAAAATCGGATGTTTTACTCTCATCAAGTATCAATACCGTTTATTTTATACCCCTGAGGCCATCCAAAGTTGGTTTTGCTCTGACATGCACCATAGTGGCAATGATTTTGACATGTGGCCTAGTTTTCGAATAACATGACACACAATTAGCATTATCAGGGGAAAAATATAAAGCCTTGTTCTTTTCAGCTTCTAAAAGCGGTTTTTCGGCTTTTCTACAGTAACTAGCTTTTAAACGGAGTATTTTTTTCAAGATAGGGTCTACTAGTTAATTGTAGTACATACTTTACTGACTTCATTTATATCGGCAAAAACCGCACGTGAGTTTCTATTATTCTGAAATCTCTCGTACAAATAGCCCAAAAGCCATAAGCCGCAGCAAAAAAGAATAGGCCCTAAGGCAGTCCTATAATGTCATGTTTTATAATCAATTTCACTCTATTTTGTTCTCTCTCCTCTCTTCTCTATGCATCTTCATTGCCACCACCCCGTCCCCCAATAGCCCCATATGGAATGCACGTCCCCTCCGGATCATGACGCGTGCCACCGTCGTGTCACCCATGCTACTCACTGCTGCTGCATATCATCCCCACCGCCTCACCACCTATTTAAGTAGGTCGAGTCCCGCCTGTATCGCCTCCCACTCCCCTCCATTTCTTCCCCTCCCCCTCCTTGATTCTCTCACGCCAAGTAGAGTCGAAGCATGAGCTCCTCTGCTCCGACTGCTAATCTCTGACCGGACAACCCTAACCGCTCGGGTAAGCTCTCGCCGACTGCGACCATGTCAAAATGTGTTCCTGATCTCCACCTCTTCCTCCCTCATGCAATTTCATTTCCGACCACAAGAATCTGTTGCCGATCCCATCTTCCTTAACTCTGGCCAAAATCATTGCCACAATCGCCATTCCTCACATGGTGGGTTCCACTTCAATTCCTTACTTCTGGACCATCTCCTCACCTTCCTCAATCTTTCCCCACCTCAAATTTTGGATGCCTTCTTCCCCAGCTCGCCATCGCCTTTGAACCTCACCGCACCGCCTCGGGTCATTGCCGCCAGCCCTCCTCGACTCGCCTTAATAGGCCATCGCGTGTTCCGTGCGTCAGCACGTATAGGATCACCATGACCCTGCAACCCATTTTCGAGGTCACTGACCGCCACTATAGCTCGGCTCATCGACGATGTGCTCAGCAAGCCATCGTGGCTAGCTCCTCTATCTCGAGAGAGAGAAGAGAGAGAGAGAGAGAGAGAGGGTATTCTATAGCCGGGGTAATTTTGGTCTAAGGGGGTAACATGAATGATATTGACAGTTAAGGGTCGTCCAATATTTGGTTATGCAGTTTATGGTTGATTTTAAAAAATTTCACAAGAGTTCAAGGGGTCAAATAGGCTTATTCATGTAGACAAAGAACTATAAGAATATGATCTCCCTTAGAAAAAAGGCCATGATTTCCCATAGAAAAAAAGGTCATCCCATGAGTGCGACCACCGGATGTCATGGGAGGGTTTGGCAGCACCCTAGTTGTTTACGGTTAACTGGTGTACTCTTCAGCCTAATTAAAAAGAAGCCTGATTAATTAATCAGTCTTAGTCCTAGCTCTAAGTGGTGTTTAGTTGGGTGACATGTCAGTTTTAGCATTTTGTTCCGTTATGCTACGAACCATACACGCTGATTAGCCAAGTTAACGGCAAAAGGGAGCTCTGCCAATGGCTTCCCCATTGTTTATTCAGAGTCTTCCTTGAGGATCTCAGGCATAGTATCATGATTTGGTTATTCACAAATAAAATTATATATGGAGATGGGGGTTTGGTTGTTAACTAAGGCGCGGGCCAGTGTGGTAGAAAAGCTAGCTACATCAAATTAAGAACAATTTTTCATAGAGCATCCTTTTGTTACACGGGGTCAATGCATGCATACATTGCATGTTCACTTAGAATAGGTACAATCATGTAGAATTTGATCACCTACATTGCAAAGCCAAAATGATGGGGCCTGGACGGATCAGATGTGGAGGGACTTGAGTGCCACATAGGTAGGTATTTTGTGAATAACCCCTCGTGGATAGAAAACTCATTTGTGAGACTCCCACCATCTCAAGTAATCTTTACTATTTAATAAGTTTGAGTTAATGGTTGGTGCATTCTCCTTCCTCCCTTCTCAACCGTCCGATCTGAATACTAAACTCTTGACCATCTATCTAACATCTCTTTCCCTCTCTCTCATATCTAACTACACATCCTCTCCACTTCCACCAACAGTTACCATCTCCCACCTTCTCTTCTACTAGGCCTCTCGCCTCCCTCCCCTCCTGCTTGGACTGTATAATTTTTTATATGCCCTATCTTTCTTGGTGATGCAAATCTGTGAAATTTATATAGTTAGAAACTGATGAAAATTAACTCATCATCATTTGAATTATGCCCCTGATTCCTCTTGTCTTTTGACAATTGACATGCACTAGTTGAATGCCTGTGTGTTGTTTCGGATTTAAAAATTTTTAGAATATGTTTCTATGCATATTCTAAAAATTTTTACCACCCATGAGTTTCTTTTAAAAATCCGTATCAAGGGACGAACATTCAGCTAGTTACTCAGAATCTTCTTGGCACCAAGAGGAGGGTTAATTAGCACCGGATGCTTTCCCACATAAGTACCATGAATGAAAGCAGATGGGATTGATTTAGCATATAAGCAGTAGTAATCATTTTATATAGCTAACTAGCCAGTTGTTGTGTTAAAGCATGACCCCACCATGGGAGCCATCTCAATCCCATAAGATGATTTTGGTTAGGTTAGGCCTTAATTATGTATCGGCCCTACTAGGCCTCCGCAAAAGTTAGCGGAAATTAAGCCCGTATCTGCATTATTTAGGTTGGCATGAATGATGGAAATGACAATGCTAACGCAAGCATCATTGTGGCAAACTTTGATTTTATTAGTTCCGTCACATGTTTCATTACGATCGAGTTTTATTCGTTTTGTTTATAGCGTTTGTCGCTATACGGAGGTTAATGCATTGATGAAGACAGGGGAAGCACATTAAGTGAAGTGTACGGAACCTAATTGTTATTTCAAGTTATTTAATAGAGAGTATATATTCCGTCGCCTTTAACCGAGTTTCGTATATATTATTCCACCGTCATTTCGTTTAGTTTCATCAATTATGTCCCTCCTTTTCTTTCCGTCATTTCAATCAAATTCCCTCTTATCATTGAGGATCGATGAAACCAACCAGTTTATTGCTTGTCCTGAACATTAAGCTAATTAATTGCACTACAAGAAAAACTCGATAGAGACGTTTTTTTTCTAGAGGCGATTTCCAATTTATTTATAAAATCAGTAGTTCTATAATCTAGAAGCACTTTTTAGAGATACTTTAAAAATTACCTCAAATTTTTGTATGGTAGAGACGGTTTTAAGATGCTTTCGAGACACACATAAAATTTATCTTGTAGAAATATTTTTAAGACTTTCTCTAATTTGTATAAAGTTTTTGTTGTCATCCAAATTTCTCCAGCTTTGAATGAGCTTGCATCTACTGAGCGAGGCGGCGGCAAGGCTTGAGCGTGAGCGCGCAGCCAAGCGGCGCACTGCGGCACAGACGAGCGAACGTCGTCGTCATCCTACTTCACTTCAGCGTCCTCATCTTGCTTCTTCTCTTTCGCTCCTTGCTTCATCTCTTCTAGCTTTGTTTGTTTGTGTGTGTGTGCAGTGGTGGATCCAGAAATTTTTTTGGAGGGGCTGAAGTACCTTCAGCTCGACCTCAACCCCTGCTGCATTATACATCCATGCTAAAAATTTATGGGGGGGGCTCCAAGGGTCCGGTAGCGGTAGGGGGGGCTCGAGCCCCCCGCCCCACCGCTGGATCCGCCCCTGTGTGTGTGTGATTACCATCTCTTCTAGCTTGACATTCAGATCAGGCAACATCCGATCTTTGTTTTGTACTCTTTGCTTAATTCACTCGTTCTCCAGTAGCATCAAAAGCCAAATTCAAGGGCCCATGTATTATACGGATTACTAGTACTGCTACATCAGTTTGTAGAAAAGGGTGGGAAATCTGTGATAAATGTTCTTGGAAGCCACAGCAAATGTGTTGAAAACAGTTGAGTAGACTAGAGGGAAGATAATTATGCCATAAACCTTTAAATAGGGGTATCTTGGGAAAACACAACCTAAAAACCTAGAACGACATCTATTTTGAAAACAAAATCATTATCCTAAAACCACGTCTAAAAAAGAAACGGAAGGAGTAATTGAGAGCATGTATAATATATAGTCTGTTTCTTAAGATTGTTTCTAAGACTTTTATCACACCTAAAGACAACATTAGAGACAACCTCTCTAATAATATATCATTCATCTCACTATTTTGTACTATTTTTTACCATAACTTTCTATCTCATTCTCTCTCACTATTTACATTAGTTTGCGAACTTAAGCCGTCTTTTGCAAAAGAGACAACATATTATCTCTCTTCTCCACATATTTTAATATAGCTAAGAGACATATTAAAATGATAATATTAGAAATGCTCTAACTAAGCGGTAGCGTAGCCTTTTCTTAGGTCAAGAATCACTGCGTTTAGCTAACTCTCATCGGTTTAGCCAGTGCCTGCTTGATATCAGTGATAGATAAGCTTGCAAACAATATGTTAAAGGACGATACCTATAGATAATAGAGCTGGCGTGTAATATATTATTTATTAGTAAATTAACATATTTATAAATGGCTTGAGCTTTTGGCTTCAGCTTATTTTTACACTATTCATAAATTTCGTCTTTTTCTGAACTTTTGGCTTTTTTGAGTTTTTTTACCGGTTCTTTTTTTTCCTCGTATTTGTTTGTATTATACATAATGGGCTAACATGTTTTTTCTATTTTTAAATTTTTTTAAATTTAATTATGGTAAATAAGCCTCTGTCAGCTACAGTGCTTTTTTCAGCCAGCTACAGTGTTTTCAGCCATAAGCCACGGGCTTTTCAGCCATTTTGATCACAACCATAGTTAGGAGTACATGCTAATGGGGCTCTGATGCATGCAGATATATATTCTTTGAGCAAATTAAAGGTGATCGATGATTTAGTCTTGCACAAGTAGAGTTGCGGTGATTCTCATGCAGTGCAATAGATGTTTTTAGTACTAGTTATGAAGTTGTAGCTAGCATTGGAGGCCAGTGGCATCTGCTGGCATCATTCGATCTTTTTGACCGTCCTTTTAGTTTGTTAGTGTGCTGCCATTAGCTAGGTGGCTTAATTAATTTGATCACCATCAACTTCATATTTTAAGTGTGTTTCTTTCATCTTTTAAAGGCAAAAGCTAGCTCATGCAAGCATATAAATGGGCCGGCCTACTGCAGGCTCTAGATGTGATCATGTGGAGGAACAATGCAATATTAACTATATATATGTATCCTAGCTAGTAATTCTCTAGTGATCATGCATGGAAATGCACGCTGTCACTAGATGTGCCATGTGACTAGCTAGCTTCCATCACTCCATATTGAGAATATCATGCGAAATTAAAGTTGCATAGTTATTGGCCTTGTTGTATCATTGCCGTAGTCTTCTAGTGATAAAAGTGTCCTAATCTGAAAGGATTGTTAACCAAACTGTCGGAAAGATTCAACTTTTCGTACGTGCAGCAGTCACACGACAACGCAAGCACACACAAAAAATATCATAAACCGTACGAGCACAATACGACAATTAGTCTTTTTTTCGTTACTTAAATCAATTAGTGTGTACTGTACTTCTTACAATATGTAAAAAAAAACGGTGTTCAATTTTTCCCCATCACATAGAGATAGGTTCACAATACGAGTGTTTATTTAGCCTAATCAACTGAGTCACGCTTCTTTTAACTATTACAATATAATTGAGTATATATTCTCCTGAGTAATACTGTAGGGTGAGTTCTTTTGGGATGTAGTTTATAAGGCCTGTTCTTTTTGGCTGCGGTTTGTGGCTTTTGACTGTGACTTGTGACTTTTAGGCTGTTTGACCGAAAGATTACAGAGTAACAAAAACTCATGTGCGGTTTTTGCCGATATAAATGAAATCAGTAAAGTATGTACTACAATTAACTATTAGACCATATCTTGAAACAAATACTCTGTTTAAAAGCTAGTTGCTGTAGAAAAACCGAAAAGCAGCTTTTAAAAGCTGAAAAGAATAGGGTCATAGTTGTCGGATTAAAATTTTGAATTCTAGCTATTCACGAGAGAGAGTACGGAAAGAGATATTTGCGTGTGATTTTGGCCGATATAGATAAAGTCTGGATAGTGCCTACTACAATCGACTTATAGACCCCGTCTTAGAAAAACACCTCGTTTGAAGCTAGTTACTGTAGAAAGCCAAGCTATAAGCCCAAAACAATACACTGATCGTTAAGATTAATTTGGAGAATGCCATTTGCTACATATATGTACGCAACATGTGCAGACAGTACACCACAAACCTCACATAGAGACGTTTTCTTAATATAATAGAGGCATTTTTTTATGTCGCTACATGTTGTAGAGACTTTTTTTTAAAATGCCACACTAACGGCTTTTTATGTATCATCGCTACAATAAAGAGATATTTTATTAAAACGTCTCTATATTCTTTACGGCATTTTATAGAGACACTTTATTACATATATAAGGAAGAGACATTACATAGATGCGTTAAATTGCGTTACTGGTTTAGTTACGATAAAATATACTCCATGCGTTCTTTTTTAGATGTCATTTTAGGATGTTGGTTTTGTTCTTAAATAGTGCTCTCTCTCCGTCTAAATTTATAAGGTATATTATTTTAATAGTCAAGTTCATAAATATAGTGTGTATTTCATATTTCAATACAAAATTAGTGCAAAATTTCCTCCATACCCCTAATAAATATCCCGCTTTACTTTATGTTTTCTACATACATGCATTGAATATAGTGTTTAGAGATAATAATTGCATACACACACATATAGTAAGATGCTTGTGTGTTGTAACAAGGTTTCAAAAAAAGGTAAAACATATCATCAAACGTGACCCAAATCATACAATAAAAATTAAAAAAAGGGAGATATCTTATCATCAATAGTTAGATTGGTGCAACTAGATCTATTGTTGCCAAGACCGCCTCTCCAGATCTGGCCCCCCTAACCCAACTGGCTTCATGGTTCTTCCTCACTTCCTACGGTGTACACCTCATCCAAGCCGATGTACCTTTTCTCCCTGTTCCTCGTCCGTGCTGGTGTACTTCACGTCTTGGTCGTCGACCTCAGTGTTGTATACTTCTATTCCGTCGTTGTCCTCCATGGTGTACACCAATGCCTCGTCGTCCGCACCGGTGTGCTCCTCTTCTTCGCCACTGAGTACCGCTCCGCCTATTTCCTCTTCTTCTTCGTCCTATTGCAGTAATAGCATGGTGGTGCACAGGAGGAAGGAGTAGCAGAGAGACCAAAGGAGTTGGCTGCGTCACCTGTTTTTCATGGTTGTGCCATCAAATTGAGATCTAATGGCTAGAATCGGCTAAGGCAAGAGGTCGATCTAGATGTAAATTAAAAACACATCCAGCCTCTCCACTCCCACCCGATACCATCTCCTCCTCTCCCTTGTCTCCCCTCACCTCCCCCCTTACACGTCCGTGCTACCGGGAACCACCACTCCCGCACCTCCTCCCCACCGGTAGCTCTCATCAGCGATGCCACCTCCTCGCCTACCTGGATCCACCATCCCTGAGATCATAGCTATTGGATGCACTGTCTCTGAGGTTGCCGCCTTCGGATCCAGCTGGTACACCCCCACCTCTACCTCCACCTCCGATACT
This sequence comes from Dendrocalamus latiflorus, assembly GCA_017311315.1. Taxonomy (NCBI): domain Eukaryota; kingdom Viridiplantae; phylum Streptophyta; class Magnoliopsida; order Poales; family Poaceae; genus Dendrocalamus; species Dendrocalamus latiflorus. Next base: position 2,459,151 of record CM029670.1, on the reverse strand, counting down.
CCGCCAGGTCATCGTGCTCATCGCTAGTGTCCCCAACCCCATGACCGCTTGATCTCGAGGTCATCGTCCTCTATGCCGACGTTCACTACCTTGGCGCGGTGGATCTGGTAGATCCCAAGGTCATCACATCTGGATCTGACGTCCTCGAGGTCGCCTCCACCGCCGTTAGAATAGGCCAACCTCTCAACGAGACATGGGGGGGTGGTGGATCACGAACATGGAGCTGTAGCTAGAGCCGATCGACCACACCGACAAAAAAGAAGTGAAAGGCGGTGGCGCCGGCAGAGGAGACTGGGAGAGAAGTCTCCATAGCTGGACCCTGCCATCCCTACGCCGCTGCCGTCAGACCCGAGGGAGAAGCCAAAGTCCAGCGGATCTGGTGGTCCCTGACAATTGCATCGCTGGATCTGGCAATCCTTGATCTCGATAGTGCCAGATATGGACATCCTCGATCCCGTGGCCACCGTCTTCCTCCTCCCTACCACCACCGTCTTCCTCCCTCCTAACATCATCTCCTCGCTAATCTGTTCACGCTGCCACCTCCTTGCTTATCGAGCCTAGCCACCGCTTGGCGACGACCGACTTGTCATGGACATCGGTCACTAGCACCGCCACTCGTCGTGGATCTGTCTTACAAAACTAGTAAGGCGCTGGTGCAGGGCATGAAAGAGGTAGGTGATTAGAAGAGGTTGATTGAAGTGGGGAGAGGGGGTGGCGCGGATTATGATGCGAGATAGCAAGAGTGGCTAGTGGTTGGGCCCTCAGGGGTGTGGCCGCGTGAGGAAGGGAAGAGGAGCGATTGGGGTGTGAGGGCGTGAGCAGTCCAGGGAGGGAACCGGCTGACGACACGGGCCTATGTCGACATATGTCAAGAGGAGATGCTAGAGTGTGCTATTGTAGGGAGAAGAAAGGGGGAGGTGGTGAATAGACAAACTCCCCTTATATATAGTATAATTAATTGGGATACCATGGTGCCTGGACACCATTATCTAAAATAGATATTTTTCCTATGTATCGTATGCGAAAAATGTTAAAATTATTTTAATGTCGAGTTTAACTAGTTTACTAACTAGTTCAAATAAATTTGAACTGAAATTTGAATTATAGTTTAACTAGTAAATTAACTGTCGACCTAAATCAGGAGAACGGCCCTTTTCTTGATGCCAATGCGCTCCAATTTAGAACGGTTATGTTAGTGCCCGTTAGGTACGTGGTTAACGTAAATGCATGTCGTTATATGTACTACAAAGTTGGGGTTTGGATTCTAACGGTGCAAGTGGGTCGGCTCCGACCAATTGTTTGCATGCATATATATGCAATGTACGGGCTTAATACTACCATTAATATGTACTACAAAGTTGAGGTTTGGATTCTAACGGTGCAAGTGGCCGGGTCGGCTCCGACCAATTGTTTGCATGCATATGCATCAAGAGAACATATTAGTTGAGCCTTGAGCGTGGTGTGTCACATGTGATACTAGCTAGACACTGACCGAATAAATTATTATTAACAGGTAAATAAAGATGGGTCATAATTAAAATGGCTTTGGCCGGTAGCAGGGGGGCTGAACAAACTTAATTAAATCTTTAGCAGTCATGGCAATTTGTCATGGAATTAATATCGAAAGATTGGTCGAATGATGTAATTAGTGCTGTTACGAATATATTACAAAAAGTTGGAAGGAGCAGGGATCGAGTTAATTGATGTAATCAACATTATATAATTATTTTCCACCTTGATGGTGCGCAGTAGTAGTTTGAACTAAGACAACACACACATGTATATAGCTTGATGGAGTTGGTAAAACTTGTCCTTTGATGGGGTCACAAGATTTGTCTGGAGCCCGGAGAAAACTAAAGCCACGCTCATTTTGATTTAGCTTCTGACTTATTTTTTTACTATTTTTAGATTTTATTTTTTCTGGCTTTTGCCTTTTTTTAGCTTTTTTGCCGGTTCTTTTCCGTATTCGTTTGCATTGTCTGTGATAGGCTAATCTGTTTTTTATTTTTAATTTTTTAAATTTAGTTACGTCAAATAAGCCGCCATTAATTATAGTGTAATTTTAGTTAGGTACAATACAATTTCAGCCATTACTTAGTTTATTCAGTCTAATCGCACCTAAAGCATATGTAATCTCAACCCTTGTCTTTGTTGGACTATATGTCCTGTGTCTTGGACAAGTATGCATCAGGGCAGGGGTGACATGACTATAGTTTTATGCATGTGTGAGGCAGGCAGGCAGGTAGAGATCTCTCTGATCGATTTGGCCTGTCTTGTGTCCTCGATAGATCGGCATCAAGAGTGGCGACTTCAGGTTATTTTCACATGCATGCAGCTACCGATGCGATGGATAGGAAAGAAAAGAAACTAAGAATGCATGTACCGACCTGGAAATTACTTGAGAAACGACGAGTAGTCCAAGAAGTTGTAAGCAAGTTTCATCAGCCTTGTTAGTTTCAGGATTCAGATGAGATACATGGATATGCTGCCATCATGCAAATGGATTCGTCGTCGGAGCAGGATTACAACATGGTTCACATGGATTTTGGGCTAAAATATATCCACATGAATTGGGTCGAAACCATAGTATCTAGTAAGTAAATCCGTCCAAACGAAGGCTGAACGAGCTCACCCATGCCATGCATGGAGTAAACTTCTTGGACATTATACGAAGCAGATTTTTTTCTGAACATATTATTATGTATGGTGTTAAATTGTTAATATGCAGCAAGCTATCCATCATCTCTTTCACCCACACGCACGGCAGACAAATTCCTAGACCTCTGATACGGGCATTTCGGCCATCTCGTGTTTACGGTCTAGTTTTTCTCCTTGGCCCATAAAAAATGTGACAGCCAACAATCTGGGCCGTCTAGACCAATAAGCCTTTTCCATTTTTTTTTAGTGGCTCACCAAGTCATCATTTATTGCGCCATTTTCTTTTCTTTTTCACTCCTCTTTGGTAAGGTAAGGGTTTTTTTCCCCAAATTTCTGATATGTCATATGTGTCCCACATAAATGTGTTCGGGCGCAGCCCAGCCCAGCCCGATTTTTCCGGGCTCGGGCCTCAATTTTGGGCCCTCTAGCCTGGCCCAAAACCTAATAAAGCCTGACAGACATAAGCAAATAATGCTTTATTCTGGAAAGTAAGTGGAATTAATTACTTGTTCGAGGATAATTTCGGGCCGGGCTTATAAGTTGTTCTCTATGTTGAATGCACAGGTCTCTTTTCTTTTTGTACTAAAAGGAGACTAAAGATCGGAGCAACCCGCTCAAAAAATAAAAATCGGAGCAACTGCTAGCAGCCTAAAAAAAGAATTGTATTTGAGACAGCCAACATGCATGGACTATGGGCGAAGGACAGATACCAATACGAGAGTTTTACTTACAGATAATAGCATGCATCATTCATACACTTCTGTTGTCATGCATGCCATGCATTCTTGAGCTGTTTCAGATCCAATCACTGCCAACTTTTTTTTTCACTTTAATGCTTGTATATATCTCTGATCTGAATACCTGCTAGGATTCAGAATCCATTTATATAATCTAAAACCCGGACCCGAGATCGCATAAATCATTACTATTATAAAAGAATGAGTTAGTAGTTGTACGTCCATTCTCCTGTGTCTACATTATGACCATATCGGTTGAGTACATTTGTTTGGCATCAAGTGGTAGTTAGGGTCAAAATTCTCCCTCCTTTCGAGAGGAAGGTCTTGCTTAGGCAACCATGGTTGGACTGGCCCCTTATTATCTGCCATGGTATGTTACTGTAGGACAGAGAAGGTTCTTGTTCCTACGGTTGAGAGGGTCGAGTGGTCCTAATTTCGGAGGGTGGGGCGTGCATTTCATAGCCCACAGGGGATGCAGTGTGCTTTCTTACACAATGGGTCATGTGCTTCCCCTCTGTTGGTGTAGAGACAGATGCAAGTTTTTCAAGTCCAAAGAGCATCCTTAGCTTTATGTTAGGTTTTACGGTTTTCATTGCACATCCTCAGCTTTTCGGACCAAAAAAACAGGATTATGCAAAGTATGACATGACAGTTCCCTGCAAAGTAAGACGTGATCACACTTTGCCTCATCAACTTTTCATATCGACTAGACAACACTAACCTCCTCAGCTTTTAAGACCAAAAAGAAATGATTCTGCAAACCAGGACATGACAACACTACACATCCTTAGCTTTTTAGACTAAAAAGATAGGACTATACAAAGCATGATGTGACAGCTTGCTGTAAAGTAAGACATGACAACACTCTGCCTTACTAGTTTTCAGATCGACATGACAACACTATACATCATCAACTTTTTAGACCGACGGGACATAATCCTACAAAGTAGGACATGACAGCTCCTTGCAATGTAAGACGAGACAACACTCTGTCTCGCCAGCAATTTTTCTAAAAGTCAAGGCAACACTCTACCTCGCAGCCTACTCATATGAAATTAACTACACCATGCCAACTCTTTCGCTTATAAAAGGAGATGGAAGAGATCTGGGAGAGAGCACTACGCAACTAAATCCAACACTACACTAGAGCTTGCTTCACCGTATCGGGATGGAAAAGAGGCAGAAAAGGCAATAGGACAATATGATAAAGCAATGGGAGGAGACCCGCGGACTAGCAAGAACTACTGCGGCCCACGACAAACAAGCAAAGGTTGTTGCGGCCTGGGACGAATAAGCGGAGTGTGCCAGGAGGGCATGCACCTCCCCGCAATGACGCCTCCCATACCAGCAACCCCGTCCTGAACGTTTCAACTGAGTGTTTGCCACAACACCTACCCGAGGGGGAGACGCTGCCCCACTGTTGGTGTAAGGACACATGCAAGTTCACCAAGTCTAAGCAGCGAGTCAGTCTGGGCATGTGTTACTAGGCTTGCACGAACTACTCCTCTGACTATTCTGATCGCTGTTCAGGCTCGAGTAGCTATCGCAGCCAGTAAGGACTACTATTTCTCTTTTAAAGTACACACTAACAACCTCTCCTGTGTACCCGTAGAGCTCGGAACCCTATGTGGCTACCGCAAGTGGATCGACCTAGAGATCCACCCACATGACCAGTGGATTCTCGAATACGAGGGGTGGAATATCAAAAGGGCCTACGAGATCTGGGATGACGAGTGCCACAACGATGAGCAAACTGAGTATATACATCAGGAGACGAAAGCTCATCTCGAGGCGTGTATGCATAGGGAGACGAAAGCTCATTTCGTACATGAAAATACGAGTTCTGGAAGTAGGCACAAATGTCTACTCATCTTTCATCAGTGGATTGTCTAGCATATGTCCATCCTTATGCCTCATGTTGTACCACACAGTCCACATATTAGTCATATTTTCAAGATGTAGTATGTATCACTTCTGCGACAAGCCCTCGAAATATTGTGCAAGTGTTTTATGATGGATATATACTTTGAAATATCAAAGGTTATCAATCCACAAAAAGATTATCAGTCCACATGTATTTACACTCAGTTAAAAGGATGGTGTCATATATGGTTCACATATACATTCTCTATTTTTAAGTTATAGGTAATTCGCGAGGGATTAAGTTTAATATTTTTTAAAAAAAGAATAAGCAGATTCTAGTTGCCGAACGGTTGAGCGACTGGATGAGCTATCACCTAGCGGTTGGGCGATAGAACCTGTGCTGCTGCCTTCATGTCGCTCGGCCATTGGGTGACAGGGGCTAGTCGTCCATCTGTCCGGCGACAGGAGGCTATTTTGAAAAAAAAACGTATGTATAATTTTGTATTTCAAAATAGAAAATTGATTATTAAAAAAATCGTTCTATTTCATCTTCAGCCAAGGCCCTTTGATATAACCACTGCTGTTGTTTCCTGTTCGCCGTGCATGAGCATCCATTCGTGCATGGACCGATTGACTTACACTACGCGTGAGACAATCAATCACAGACATTGCATGCTCAAGCATCCACGGCTGCACCTGATCATCAACCCACACATATATATACAGCTCTAGTCTCTAGATATATGCCGCGTTGCTCTGAAACTACTCATGGCCGGAGCCAGAGTCGCTGAGGCGCTGCAGCTTGCTGATGTCGTCGGCGATGAACTCCGCGTCCACGCAGCTCCCGTAGATCCCTCTCCTCGCCATCCCCGCGCAGTAGAGCCCGTTCTCCCCCTTCGGGCACCTCCGCTGCGCCATCCCGTCGTCGCCAATCAGTCCGTCGTCGCTCTGAAATGAGGTTCTCAGGTTTCAAACATTTCAAATTCTGGTTTTGTACTTGAAAAGTACAGAAATTTTTTTAAAAGAAATTCAAAGCCTGTAGATTACTTGGATTTACAAGCTTTGGCCCGCTGTGTAACGGTAGCTCACATCAATGGCAAAGAGATTACCTTAACGGGATGGTAGCAAAAACTGAAATGCGACCCTCTTTGAGTGGCAGAATTAGAATTAGGCTTTTCCATAGCATCGAAAAATAGAGAAAGAGAGAAAAAAAATCTCCGGATGCTAACCTTGAGCCACTTCTTTGCTGCGCTTCGGTACCCGGTGGCGAAGACAATAGCGTCGAAAGGGAATTGCCTGCCGTCGGCAAACTCGACTACATTCCCGTTTATGCTCTTCATGGCCGGTAGAACCTGCAGATCACACCGCTCAGAAAATTTAAGCAAATTTCTGAAAGGACAAAGAGAGAATTTCTTAACGACAAGGCACATCTGAAAAACATTTCCACCGGAACATTTTTCGAAAGTGTTTATCACAACAACATTTCGAAAGAATTTCCGTTTGATACATATAAAAAGCGCCTCACAGAGATCACCTGAATCTGGCCGCTCTTGATCTTGTTGTAAGTGCCAACATCAATAACCGGGTAGACATTGTTTTGTAGCTTCCTTGAGAAGGGCCCAATGGCCGGCCTCCTGAGGCCGTACTTGGAGGTGTCGCCGAACACAAGGTAGCACATGAGCAGCACCAGCTTGTCTATCATCCAGATGGGCAGGTACTTGAACAGCATCGTCGCCATGTTCATTATCTCCTTTGTCATAATGTGAAGCTGCATGCAGTGCAATTAACCGACCAGACAGATCAATTGCATACTCAGAAGGTAGCTTTCAGGAATACTGATCTTGGTTGGAGAGGACTGATCAACAAAGTACATCAAGTCATTATCTAAAAATAGCTGCAGTCATTCAGAGATTAGGAGAGCTTTGTATTAGCAAAAATGGTCTTTGTGAGGATGATCTCAAGAATGCCGATTTTAAGAATGTGTGATTGCCTTTCTCTGACCTTTACTATCGAGCAGACGGCTAATGTGTTCCATTTATTGAACAAGATCTATGGTTAGTCTATGACTCCTTGAGGCCAAGGGCGTCCTTAGGGTGATCTTGTAGTTCCTACGGGTGGAGCCAATGTGGTTGGTCTAGGGATTTTCCTTCCTTTTGCCACATTTTTGCTCAAAGAGTTGAAAGGAGATAGTATATCAAGCTATTCGTAAAGACAATCTTGATTCTCTTCCCCTAGGATCCCAGATGAGGGAAGCCTAGGAGAGCCACCGATTCCAACCATCGCCCATGTACGATCCATAATAAATCTGGCCAGTTGTCAATCCTACCTCCTCTATCTTTTTGACAGCTCCGATGATTCTAATTCTATTCTTTTCCCTGGCGTAGCTAGGCCATCCTGGACTTGAACCAAAGACCTCACCCGCCGAATAAATCATCACCCCTATGACTCAACCAATTACGAGAAAATCAACAGACTCCTTTTCAAGAATGATTCATCCTTCTCAAACTTAGCATACAACTCCCCGTTATATTGCACTCTTCAAGTGTGCTTCTTCTGGCAAGTCCTAGGGATCAAGTTCTCAGCTCCTATATTATAAACAAAAATAGAAAAATACTATGTTTCTAGCGTCCGATGCATCGGACGCTTGTTTCAGCTTATTTTTACTTTTTGGGTTTTTTGGCTTTTTTTGCATTGTCCGTAATGATATAGTGGTTTTTTCTCTCTTTTTTCTTATTTTTTTTTCAAAAAATTAATCATTGCTACAGTATAATTTTATCTATAAATCAAAAATCACACCAAAAACTTAAGCCGTAAGCCAGAAGCACGGTAATTTTCGCTGTAAAATTCTAGCAACTTGATCTGCTGCTGCGCCCAGTTTTAACTCCTAATTACCTTGCTACATGCATGCATGCAATGATTGAAAGTGAAAGAAAGGTGCAATCCTCTTTTCTTTTTTGGGAGTGTCTAGACATTATTTGGATGTTTTCTTTTTAATTATCATCCAAATTTATAACCCTCATATTAGAGATTAAGGGGCCTCTTGTTTTTGAAAAAGGAGATTTTTTTTCAAAGGGAGAGGGTAGAATTCAAGGGGGAGGGAGAGAATTTATGGCCATTAGATCTCTAATCCAATAACTTTAAATTTGAATGATAGTTAGGAAGAAAACATTGGAATAATATTTAACAAAACCCTTCTTTTTTTTCTTTTCTTTTGGCACTAGGACACTGGTACCGAGCCACTGCCCACTGACCTCGCCGCGGACGACGATGGCGGTGATGGCGCCAGCCTCAGCGAGGTCCAGGGCGATCTCCATGCCGGAGTTGCCGCATCCAACGACAAGCACTGCCTTCCCCTCCAGCCCCTCCGCCGACCGGTACTCGCTGGCGTGCATCACCTTGCCGGGGAAAGACTCCAGCCCGGGAACCTGCGGCACCACCTTCTCGTCGAACTCCCCCGTGGCCACCACCAGGTACCTCGCCGAGTATTTCTCTTCCTCGCCGGTGTCGAGGTTGACGGCCTCGACCGCCCACAGGCCCCGCTCGGGGTCGAACCGCGCGTCGCGGACCTCGCGGCGGAGGCGAGCTGGGACGGCGAACCGCGCGGCGTAGCCGTCGAGGTAGCGGACGAAGTAGTCGCGGGGGAGGTACGTGGGCGCGGCGTCATCGTGCGGCGCGTGCGGCAGCGTGCTGCTGCGCTTGGGGAGGTGGAGGTGGAGGCGGTCGTAGGCGCGCTTCCGCCACAGCGAGCCCACGCAGTCGTCGCGCTCCAGGACGAGGCTCGGCACCCCGCGCAGCGACAGGCACGCGGAAGCCGCCAGCCCCGACGGCCCCGCCCCCACGACGATCACCGGTGCAGTTTCCGTCACCATATGGCCGTTTCTTGGATTGTGTTATATCGACAAAACTACCATATAATGGTCTGGAGTCAAGAGATTTTATTTTTCGTGTTGTAGAAGGTTGGAGAAGGCACACAGTACCACACTCGCGCGTCCACCACACACGGGCGCGGAGCCAGGATTAGGCTACAGGAGCAAGAGCTCGAAGAGAGGCGTGAATTTGTTATCGTTCTATTTAAGTTATTTATATATAAAAAAGATGTTTTCTTGTGTGAAAAATGTTATCAAAAAACAATAGAATACAAATAATGATCATCATGGAATGATAACTTAAGTTTAGTGTAGGTTGGCATACATGCATGCTTCACTGAGCCGGGAAAGATGCGATAGAAGCCAGATACAAGGAAGAAGTGCTTAATAAAGTTTTAAACATGTAGCGAGATAAAATATCATACACTCATGCAGTACAAATTACACTCAATGCTAGCTTAAAAATTCAAAAGAAAATTCTGGATGATCTCTTTTCCACTTATAACTTATGCTACAATAACTGGTTTTCAAACGATGTGTTTTTAAGGTGATGTTAATAGGAAGATTGTAGTAAAAATGTGTACTGGGTTAAACTGTACCAGTCAAAATTGCATGCGACTAGTTTCTTCTGCGTATTGCCTCTCGCGAACAGTCAAAATTCAAAATTTTAAGCTATAAACCATAAATTACAACATAAAAGAACCCATCCTGAATCTAGATGCTACATTTCATGTGCCACAAATTATCTCTTAGGTTTTGTCGTTTCACATTTAACTATTATTTAATCACGTAATTGAATTGATAGAGGCCTAGTCCTTGTAAAGTTCCCATGCTCGCTAATGAAAGGTAGTTAAAAAAAAGCATGAGGGGGCCAGCCCCCTCCGTCTCCGCCGACCATGCATGCTAGTAATTTTGTGAAGTGTCTGAGATTTCGCGGATCACGGACACTCTAATTAAATAGGGATAGACTATTGCATATGTGACTGAAATTTTTTTATCTTTCAGTCACCTAAAGTTACACTTTGAATTACCTGAAGTTGCACATATTTTTTTTAGGGGGGGCTGCAATTTTAGTTGATTGAGAGTGCAATTTCAGGTCACCTGAAGTTGCACTTTGAATCACCTAAAGTTGCAGCTGTTTTTTTAGGGGGGCTGCAATTTTAGTTCATTGAAAGTGTAATTTCAGGTGATTGAAACATAAAAAAATTTCAGTCGCCTGTGCAATAGCAAAACTGAATTAAATAAGGTATAGTGTATCGATTCTATGTGTAAACATGACAAATCGTTTTCAACGTGATTTTAAAGTCACTAGATGCAACAAAACAGCCGTACTATATTTAGATGTAAACGAGTCACACTGGGTACGATGTTTTTCAGTTACCAGATGTAACAAAAACAACCATACTATGCATTAATTCACACTCAATTAGAAGTGCTTTACAAAATCTCGCTCGATGAATATAACACCCAATCTAGACACGCTTCTTAACCATCATTAGGAATCCACACAATCGACCTAGTCCTCCTGTGTGTGATGCAACATTTCACTAATATTTTTCTTCCTCTTTCTCCTTAGAACCATATGCTTGACAAAACACTTGTATGAGAGAAGACTGCCGTTGATTAGAACAAATAATATAATAATAGTTGAAACTTTGCTTCAAAAGGCTTATAAGCCCTGACTTATGGTTTGTTTGTGCATATTGTGACTGTAAATACACTGTAGCGGCTAATAGCTTTTTGTGAATCAAAAAATGAGAAAAATAATTGAAAAAATAGAAAACATCGCTAAATCTTTTAGGACAATGTAAAGAAATAAGAGAGAAAAGAAAAGTAAAAAATGGCTAAAAGGCAAAAAAGCCAAATTTTAGAAGCAAGAAGCCGAAACCGTTTGAAGTTTCACACTAAGATAGGTAATCAGAGGGGGGTGAATGATTGCGGAAGCTAAAAATAAATTTTAATACTCCCCTTTTAACACAAAACCTATTTAAGCCTTGTTTAAAGTTTTGGACAGAACACTGTATCTTTACTAAAACTGATCTCGATAAAAATTCGTAACTCCAATTAACCTCAAACTTTGTCAGAATAAACTAGAGAAAGTTATTGAACTAACTCAACTGGAATTACGTCAATCGGAGGTCTAGAACTTGAGATATAAAATAAATAAGATCGTTGATGCAGAAAGTGACGAGAGTAAATTAAATTCTAATTATGCAACTAAGCAAAATCCGTAAGAAATTAATCAACCAAACTTTTCATATCACAAACTTGATGCCCTAACTATATTTTTTTTTCTCGCTGACAACGACGATTGAAACGAAACACAGCAGGCTGTGATGCGAAATACTTGCACGTGATCGAGGCGAAGAAATACTGGTGCACCACGTGATCACCAAGCAAAAGTAACGCAAGACAAAACAATGCATGCAAGTCAAAAACCAACCACAAGAAGCATGCAAACAGAAGCATCCATAATAATCACTAATCAAGACACAACTTTCAATCTATTAGTCTCATAAAAAACGTACCATCTCCTGGCCAAAAAAAAACATGCGACGCATGCAGCCCTTAATCCTTCTATTTTCTATTTTTTCCCACGATGGATACGCACAAGCCGCCGCACACATGTATCTAATTTTTATACCATAAACTCTTCTATTCAACCTCTAATTAAAACCCTAATACAACTCATTCAACTAGGCCTAAACCTTTTTATCTCAACCGAGCTTTCGGCCCACTAATTTTCAAGAGACCCAAAACCCTTCCTAACATGGGTTTTAAATTCTTTTTACGCTTCCGATTTTTTCAGCCTTCCACGTGTCGAAGACTCCAGAACCGCACCTCCTGTATCTTCTCCATGCATCTTCATGCGCATTGTTCTCTAGCCTGAACATCCCGCATGACATCCTTGACCGATAGGACCTCAGTTCCTCTCTGAACTTAGTCCCGAAACTAAGTTCCACCCGAACCTAGTTTCAGTCCCGTCATCCACCATGTTCCGCCTCAAGCAACACACGCAACCGCATACGAGCACAAGTCCACGGCTTGACTCAAGTTAATCCATACAATACCTCACACGAGCGTATCATGCAACATTATCATATCACCATACTATCACAAGCATATAAAGAAGCAACACACCATAAGTAATACCATAACTAACGTTGTCAATTATTCATCATCTAAAATAATCTATATCTGGTCACATGGTCTAACAGATTACAGATATTTGTATAGTATGTACCAAAAGAACAAAACGTAGGAGAAGCGGCTTGCATATCGTCTTGTTCATTTGCAAAAAAGAGGATGTGGTTGATCTTGTCGGTAGTTATATGCTTGCCTCAAAGAGTAAACTATACATATAGGCTACTTGAATAACTGTAGTAATTCTATAGATAATACGTATAACCCTTAACTGTTGGAAGGGACATATTTATTAGATAAAAGCCTGATACGGGCTCTGTTCATTGATCCGATGATTTATGGTAACTTGACATATCGCATGGCTCTCGTGCCGGCTACACATCATTTAAATTTCTGCACTATCAACTTAGAGTTATTCATATTAATTTCTACTTAAAAAAACCAATACGAACACTCGGTTTTTCAAAATGATTTCTCTACTTCCCTCGCTATTGTCTCGCTCTGGGGGTAAGACAGGAGGTTACAGGTACATCATCCATCTCACTCATCTCGCTTCCGTCACACACACTCATATCTCACTCACTTTTTGCACCGTTCGTTCCATCCTTTCAAAAACTACTTCTTTCGGTCACTATTATTTATTTTTAACTAAAAATTATAAAATCATAGCTAAAAACTAACAGTAAAATTTAACACAAACATCTTCGTAAGATGGTAGGATAGGAATTGAACGAAAAGTCACAACGAATTATCGGTGCGTGTGCATGTTCTTCCTCGCATCAGCACAGGTTTCAAGGCAATGAAGCGGATGATGAGAAGGTGGCAGAGACAAACAGCCGCGGCACTCTCAGTGAGAATCCATCGAGGAGAATAATCAAAACTGGATATAGAAAATCAGGAATATATTTTATAAAAAGATTGAAAAAAGTAAGTAGAATCAGCTTCCAGATAAAAGAAAGGGGAGTTTTATTCGCCCCTATGTCCATGCGTGACATTCATCTCCACTTATTTCGGTTTTAGCTTTCGCCTTTTAATTTTTAATTTTTGCTTTTTTTAAATTTTTTGGTTTTTTTTTCTTTTTTCTATATTCTTTACGTTGTCCGTGATGATGTAACATATTTTTCTATTTTAAAATTTTTAAAATTTAATTACGTCAAAAAACATTAATAATTATAATATAAAATAATAAACCAAAAAAATACAAATAAGCTGGGCCACGTCTAAACACTGCAACCAGACATGTATAATAGTTGTCTCTATCACGGATAACTCGCTAATCCGTGTGTTATCAAGGACGGACGGCCTCCCGACCATTGACAGTTAAGAGCAAGGAACACGTAAAGCTTCAATCAGATATCCGTGAGCGCGATGCATGTGGATCGGAAAGATGCCCTGTGCTGTGATATCTCAGAGACGCTCTCCCGTTCTTTTTTTTTACATGTTTTTGAATTTTTAGGCCTTTAAGATATAATTTTGATCATTATTTTTAATAATTTTACACTAAGATATACTAATAAAATTATAATATTATGAAAGTATTTTTAATGATAAATCTAATAATATAATTTTTGTATAACCAATTTAGTTAGTTTTAAATTTATTGGTAATTAAATTTTAGAAAATGTAACTGTACAGATTTTAGAAAGCTAAGTAAGAAAGAAAGTAATAACACTCCTCGTGCGATGGATCTTTGCCTCCGAACGCCTGTGTTAAGTTTTCTCATTTAAAGTTTTTCACTTTAAACCTAAGTCTCTTGTGTACTTTGTTATCTCTTTGTTTTGCCGTGCCTTGTACAACGAAAAATGTGCCGTTTCTGGAGGTTGAAACGCATGTAATTATTGCCATGGAATAGAAAGGTTTCGAGCTATCTCTTTTTTAACTTTTGATTTCTTTAAAAATTGAAACAAAAGAATAGTTTTTTGAAATGAATTCTTCAAACAGCTTCTTGAGCCTAAAACTATGTGCGTCGGCTACGTCTCTATCTATGCAGTCCATTGTTATATTAAAAAACATAGACGAAAACTATCGATCGTAATCCAAAAGAATAGGGTCTAAAACTCTATCTAGCTCAGTATAGGATATCCTAAAGACGAATAAGGTATGGGCTTCAGATCAGGATTCAGGCACAAGGTTCCAGTTCCTCGATTACCCTGTCTAAAATTCAAGCCGAGGCTTCAAGAAGCAGGCCATTGTATTTTCTTCCCCCTTTTGGAGAGAACGCAAGGTGTATCAAGTGACAAGCGAGCGTTTTCCTTCACCAAGATGCCACATTCCGTCAGCAAATGCTGCTGCAGTCTCTATGTGGAAAGAGCTCAGATAGATTGAAGCGGTAGAAGAAGGTAGAGTTTTTCTTTTCTTTCCGAGAACACACACAAAATTTGCGTGCCAAACTAGAGCTGCAGTTCTTGTCTTAAGAGAAAGATCAAATTCTGGCGCCACCTCGCTTTTGCCTACAGTAGTGTCGTAGTTCAGGTTCCTCTCCTGTATCTGTGACAGAAGATTGCATTTGGAAGCAGGGGCGTAGCCTGATCCCGGACTGTCATATCACAGTTAAATGTGCAAGAACAATCCAATGGATGAGCAGGCTATGGAAGAAACAGACACTACGATTCACGACACAATTACTAGAGACTAGCTTGCCCCCAAGGCCAAAGCACGCTTATTCATTCATTCATTTATTCATTCATTCATTCTGTTCGTATGTTCTAGAGCCCGTTGCTCAGCCCGTTCAGAGATCTGCCTTGGTGGTAGTTGCTGCTAATGTCCTCGGCGATGAACTCGGCGTCCTCGCAGCTGCCGTAGATCCCTCTCCTCACCATCCCCGCGCAGTAGAGCCCCTTCTCCCCCTTCCAGTTCTCCGGGTACCTCCGCCTCGCCATCCCATCGTCGCCGATCAGCCCGTCGTCGCTCTTACAAGTAAAAAAAGCAGAGAGAAAAAATATGAGCATCTGTTACACATGCTTATGAAAGGTCACATACGGGATGCTGTAGTTTTTCTATATCCCCGCAGAGATTCAACTATTTCCACTGAAATTTCTACGTGGGATCAGTGTCCTCAAACTGTAATTCCTGATCTGCCTTGTCTAGCTAGGATTGGCTAAAATCTGGACCAAGAAAAATACCACGTTGTTATAGGGAATTTTTACGGTATATTATACTTGTAGTAAGAGAATAGTAGTAGAAATTAAATCTAACTATTGATTTGTGAGGACATGATAGACTTTTTTAATAAATCTTTTTTTGTGAGGGCATTATAGACTTTTTCTTTATAAATTACTCTTACGTCACACGTTCCCTTTGCAATTCTTTCAGTCACCTAAATTTGCACTTTGAATCACCTGAAGTTGCACATGTTTTTTTAGGGGGCTGCAATTTTAGTTGATTGAGAGTGCAATTTCAGGTCACCTGAAGTTGCACCTAAAGTTGCAGCTGTTTTATTTGGAGGGGAGCTGCAATTTTAGTTCATTGAGAGTGCAATTTCAGGTGACTGAAACATAAAAAAATTTAGTCGCTTGTGCAATAGTAAAATTATATAAAAAAAGAATAACTCATATTCGTTTTGTTTTAAGGTATCGTACAAAAAGCCTCTGCCGCCATTGGTGTACATGCAGGACTGTGCAGATTAAAACCGAACCGAAAAAACCGTACCAAAAAAACCGAACCGAACCGGTCAACTCGGTTTGACCGGTATTCGGTTTTCGGTTCGGTTTTTGGAAAAATAACATTTCACTGATTCGGTTTTTTCGGTAAAAACCGAGGAAAAACCGATTTTACCGATTAAACCGAACGGCCCAATCGCCAGCGCGTCTCCGTCTCGGCGTCTCGGCCCACCAGGCGGCCTCACGCGTTCCACGCCTTCAACCCTAGCCCGGCTCCCGCAGACGCAGACGCGCAGACGGCAGTGGCACCGGCCACTCGCCTCCATCCGCCTCGGCTGCTGACCTCCTGCCCCATCGCCTCCGCCCGCCGGCCGCCACTTTCCTACCCCCCACCGCCCCCTCCCCTGCTCCCCCGCCCACCGCAGCCTCGGATCCGGGATCCCCATCCATCCTCTGCCTCCGCCGTCGGCCCGTCGCGCCCCCCACCCCAATCCTCCGCCGTCGGCCCGTCGCACCCCCACCCCCCTCCGCCGTTGCCCCACCACCCCCCACCCCCCTCCGCCGTCGCCCCCACCCCTCCCCCCACCCCAATCCTCCGCCGTCACGCCCCCCACCCCAATCCTCCGCCGTCGCGCCCCCTGGCCCCCGCCCCCCTCCCCCGCCGTCCACAAGAATACAAGATCCTCCTCTCCCCCACCGCGTGGAGCCACCGAAATCACCGCCGACCTCCGGTGCTCCCCCAGTCCCAGGCTCGGCCGGCGGTCCACGGCCGCTCGGGCTCCGGTGCTCCCCCCGTCGGTGCTACACTGCTCCCTCTCCCAAGACGCCGGCGCCAAGCCCTCACCGCCAAGCCACCGACAGCGCCGCCGACGACCAGGTCTTCTCCTGTTCTCCAGTAGAGTAGTAGACACTAGACAGCAGTTAAGTCTACCTCTAGTCTAGATCTAAATGCTCCAGAGCCATTATACATTATCTTGATCTGAAATTGTAAATGCTACAGAGTCCACCTCTAGATCTACCAAATTTGTTATACATTATCTTGATTCATTTGTTTGTTTGATGAATGCAACCTTGAAGCTAGATTGGTGAATGGTGAATTGGTGATTGACTGATTTGTTTGATGTCATGACTCCTGAATCCTGAATTCCTGATGTGTGCACCTATGCCCTGTGCGGTGTGCGAATAATGTATATAGCTCTGAGGTATTAGTTTAGTTGAGATAGAAATTCTTAATTCCTGTGGCTATCAGTGCCATTTGGCCCATTCCTATAGCTGCAGTGCCTCCTTTCCATACTGATCATAATTCACAATCAATTGAAATACAGATAACTGTGTTAGGCTGTTAGCATACCTGAACAAAAAGGGAGACCAAGGAAAATTTTGATAGGAAACCAGTGACACTGGATACTTAATGAAGTAACTGGCTGAAGAGTCAAGAGTCATTTGTGTATACACTTCATCTGTTTTTGGGTCCGCCTGAGAAACAAATAGAATTCCTTCTAGTATAGATGATTACAACTCTGAAGACTAGAAATCTGGAATGGAGAATTGGAGATTAAGTGATTAATGTTTAGCAATTCGCGTAAACTTTGGTAAAATTGGTATTAACCGATACCGAACCGAAATAAAATGGTATTTACCGATACCACACCGTATTCTAAAAAATACCGTATTTCCCGAAATACTAAAACCGTATTTACCGAACAAACCGTATTTACCGAACCGTATAAACCGAATAAACCGAACGAACAGCCCTTGCAGGGAGCATGTACACTTTTGAGGAAGCATACTCCGTACATGAGGTTGACATGTTCGTACTTTTTCTTTATAAATTTTACTTTTCTTGGGATTCTACTGCTAGTACCGTTGATGATAGTATAGCTAAATCATAACTAATCTGATCTATTCGATAAAAAAAGAATGAATAGCTCAAATTTATTTTATGGTATCATACAAAAAGCCCCTGCCGGGAGCATGTACACTTTTGAGGAAGCGTACTCCGTGTATGAAGATGGCGTGTTCGTGAAAGATGAGACCAGTTGAGTTTTGCTTGTCGGCAAAGTCTCACCTCCAACTAGCTCGGGGCACAACCTAACCTTTTTTGCAAGGATCGAAGAGATGGATGCAATGCTTGTGTCGGCGTTAAATCATGATGTGGTAGTATTATACGGTGAGCCCCAAGTTGGTATGCGTGTTGATTGATGTTGTATGTGTACTACACAGGCAGCATGAGCTGGATGTGTGTGCAGATATATATGTACCTTGAGCCACTGCCTGATTGTGCTCCGGTAACCGGTGGCGAAGACGATGGCGTCGAACGGGTACCGCTTGCCGTCGGCGAACTCCACGACGCTCCCGTGCAGGCTCTTCATGGCCGGCAGGACCTGCACGTCACATTCACATCAACTGCAGTGCGGGCAGCAAACATGCAGACAGTGAAGCCCGTTTGAGCCATTTTATACCACAAAAGAAGGGATGGGCTCCCAAGCCGGTCCCCGTGACTCGAACTCGAGTGTGGCGATGGCGAGGGCGTGACCGCCACTCATTTTTGCCATCCGGCCACATGATAGATCCCAGACACCGTCGAACCATGCACATCAATTTAGATTCTGCTCAAAAGAATTTTTTTAAGTGGTTTATGGCTGAGAAATACTGTAGCTGATGGAACCTTATTTAACATAATTAAATTTAAAAAAATTAAAAATAGAAAAGACATGTTAGCCCATCACGTATAATGCAAACAAAAATACGAGAAAAAAGAACCGACAAAAAAGCTTAAAAAGTCAAAAGTATAGAAAAGGATGAAATTTATAAATAGTATAAAATAAGCTAAAAACCAGAATTTCAAACCGAAACAAGTTAAGCCTTGGAAACGCAGCAACATTTCAGGTGAACTGCGTAGTGCTGCCACGGTACATTGGTAGCACGTTTAATGTTTTAACGCGAACACGTAGGTACCGACCTGGATCTGGCCGGTCCTGATCTTGGTGTAGGTGCCAACGTCGAAAACGGGGTAGAAAGGGGTCTGCAGCTTCATGGAGAAGGGCCCGATGGCCGGCCGCCGGAGGCCGTGCCTGGCGGTGTCCCCGAACACGAGGCCGCACATGAGCAGCACCAACCTGTCGATCATCCACACCGGCAGGTACCTGGACAGCGTCATCGCCACGTTCCAGATCTCCTTGGTCACGAGGTGAAGCTGTATGCAACAGTAATAATGCAATCAATCAGCTACCTAAAGCTGTATGCAACAGCAATAATGCAATCAATCGGCTAGCTAACTTCTGGTGTCTATCTTTAATTTCGTTTTTTTTCTAATTTTTTGGATTTTTTTGTCTTTTTTTTTGTCTCGTATTCCTTCTCATTGTCCATAATGGGGCTAACCTATTTTTTATTTTTATTTTTTTAAAATTTAATTACACTAAATAAGCTATCTCAGTTATAGTGAAAATTAAGCTAACTATAATGAAAACACCATAATTCATCGCCAAACCGAACACCCCGATAATGGTGCGTACCGACTTGCTAATTAGCAGGTCAATTAATGTGACTTTTTTCAACTTATAATTTTTTTATTATCTTTTTAAAGTAGTTTATGAGGATAATTTTTTAAACTGACTTATCGATATTCGATTCGGTCATATAAGTGCTCACACTAGAAACAAAAACTATAAACTACATTCATAAATCATAAGCTACAGAAAAAAAAATCCATCCAACGTCTATTTTTATCAGGTAATAGTTTTCAAACTAAGAGGCGATGTGTCGCATCATATCGTCGATCAGATGGATTATAAATGACCCGGCAAATCGTATCGTTTGGTGCCGTGTGCCTGTACCGGGCGATTTGCTGAGACGAAAAGGAAAAGCTAGCCTTGAGTAAGGACATCTCGAAGATAAATCACGACCTTTACTTGTATCGGCCGATTTGCCGAGGCACCGCCGGAGAATGCTCGTCCGCATCATGGCCTACGTTTTTCTCGATAAGATGAGCACAATTTTTATTGTACGTGTCTAACTGTCTATTGTTTCAATTAAGGGTGCAAATGGATCGGGTTAATCCTGATCGATGCGACACCGAGTCCGATTGGTACCGAATCCGAAGAAAAAATATGGGTTAGGATATGGTAACAGCAATATCCGTCCGAATCCGATACGTCTTCAAGTTTGATTTCAGGTTAGTGCTACTATTTGACGTTTCATTTTCTTTTGCAATGGTAAAATAAAATCTTCCACATCAGCCTATTAAGTAGTAACATCAAGTTCTTAACAGTACGTCCTCCTACTCCATTTGTTGTACTGCATGCATTCCTTACAAACGGGTTAATCCCGACTGATCCGGCACCGAATCCGATTGGTACCGAATCCGGAGAAAAAATATGGGTTAGGATATGGTAACAACAATATCCGTCCGAATCCGACCCGTTTGCACCCCTAGTTTCAATGGTGCTGTAAATTTTGTGTAATACGAACTGCAAATTGGCAGCCCGTCCGAAACATAAGATTCCAGAAGAAAATGTCAGGAATTTTCGGCTTAATTCTGCCGTTATCAGGAAAAAGATCCTGGTGAAACAGGACCTATCTCTATGCTCCCGTGGACTCGCTGTCAACGGTCAAGATTTGTCTACGGGCAGTGAATTGGTAAGGTAATTCCACTACCTCGGCTATACCATCTCCATCTCATTTCTCACTCGGCAACATTCCGCCGTGTTATTGGTTCTGTTTTTAGGGCTTTTAATTTATAATTTTTGACTTTTTCGAAAGTCAAAATAAAAGGAGCGTCTTCTTGAAGTGGATTATCTAAATGATTTCTCGAGCCTATAATCGTATGTATTATCTGTATCGATGTCTTTGTTGTCCGTTACTATCTTAAAAGGCGCAGCAAAAAACTATCAGTCGTAGACAAAAAAACAAAACCATTGAAAATGTTTAATCATAAGTAGGTAGTAGACTAGTAGTTACAAAATGATGAAAGTCATTTAATTATTTTCTTTTGTGTTTGTGTGGTACAACCTGGTTTTTCTCACTTGTCTTATCCTAATTACCATTTTAAGAGTCTTATCACCATTTTAAGAGCCTTGTCCTAATCATAACCATAACATTAGTGGGGGAGTTCCGGCCTTCTCAGCGTGGCCACGTCGCCCCGCGCGCTCGGTCGGCCGGCGCATGTCCAGCGGAATTCGCGTACGGCCGGCCGAGCCACTTTCCTCGTATTTTTTGATAATTACGTAAAGGTCATTTTTCCTCGCAAATAGGTCCCTGCAAGTTTTTTCTTCGCAAAAAATTTTTTGGATGGCGCCCCGCGGTTTTCCAAAATTATGTATAGGTCCTTATTTACTTACGTACAAGTCCTTGCAAGTCCTCGGTTTTTTACAAAAAAACCCTTTGATTTCTCCGAAATTGCGCATTTGTCCTTGGTTTTTTTATGAAAACTCCCTGCGAATTATCGTCTCTTTTACTTTAGTCCTTGCAAGTCCTTGATTTTTGACTTTTTTGAAAGTCGAAACAAAAGGAGCGGCTTCTTGAAGTGGATTATCTAAATGATTTCTCGAGCCTATAATCATATGTATTATCTGTATCAATGTCTTCGTTGTCCATTACTATCTTAAAAGGCGCATCAAAAAGCTATCAGCCGTAGACAAAAAAACAAAACCATTGAAAATGTTTAATCATAAGTAGGTAGTAGTTACAAAATGATGAAAGTGGTATCAGTTTTTTCATTTAATTATTTTTCTGTTTGAGTTTGTGTGGTACAACCTGGTTTTTCTCACTAGTCTTATCCTAAATTCCTAACTACCATTTTAAGAGTCTTATCACCATTTTAAGAGCCTTGTCCTAATTATTAGTAGTACTGGCAGAATCTTGCTAAAGTGGAGACAGGCAGTAGACCCACATGAAGCTAGCACATCTCTCCCTGCCTCCAACAGATAGAAATGCAGCTCCGTTTACTAACTGTTAGTTCGGAAGGGAATTCTATAGGAGAGGCCGCTCCTTATCAGCCATTGGATCACACGGATGGGAAGGGAATCAAAGCGTTTGAGCTAGCTAGGAGGCACTGACCTCGCTGCGGACGACGATGGAGGTGGCGGCGCCGGCCTCGGCGAGGTCGTAGGCGATCTCCATGCCGGAGTTGCCGCACCCGACGACGAGAACGGTCTTCCCCTCCAGCCCCTCCGGCGTCCTGTACTCGCTGGCGTGCATCACCTTCCCGGGGAACCCCTCCAGCCCGGGCACCTCCGGCACCACCTTCGCGTCGTTTTCCCCGGCGGCCACCACCAGGTGCCTCGCCGCGTACCGCTCCGTCTCACCGGAGCCGAGGTCGACGGCCTCTACCGCCCACCGCCCCCGCTCCTCGTCGAATCGCGCGGCGTGGACCTCGCGGCGGAGCCTCGAGCGGACGCCGAAGCGGGTCGCGTAGCCGTCGAGGTAGCGCACGAAGTCGTCGCGGGGGAGGTAGGTGGGCGCGGCGTTGCCGTGCGGCGCGTGCGGCAGCGCGCAGTACTGCTTAGCGAGGTGGAGGCGGAGGCGGTCGTAGGTGCGCTTCCGCCACAGGGACCCCACGCAGTCGTCGCGCTCCAGGACGAGGCTCCGCACCCCGCGCAGAGACAGGCACGCCGCCGCCGCCAGCCCCGACGGCCCCGCCCCCACGATGATCACCTCCTCCTCATGCTCCTCCTCCCCCGGTCTCTCCCCCTCCAATGTCGCCACGGCCATTGCCGTCTCTCGGAGCTCCAGGCGGTGGCAGCGTACTGGTGCGCGCGTGAAGAGAGAGAGAGAGAGAGAGACGAGAGAGAGACGAGAGGAGTAGAAGCGATGGACTTCCCGGATTTTTATAGGGAGGTGGGGTAGTTGTGGCCTGTGGGGACAGGGCGACGGGTGGAGTAGCGTGGAAATTTGGACAGTATTAGCACTGTAGATTAATTAAATTCCAGATTTACCCCGGTAGATTTATTTCCGTTTTTAACCCCCAGCCGACCGCACGATTAGCCGGGAGCCGACGCGTGGCAATCGTGCGGCCGGGGAGCGCACGACAGCGAGATCGTGCGGTCCCAACCGCACCATCAAGTGGTGCGCTCGCCCAGCGCACGATCAAGCAGATGGTGCGCTAACTCACCGCACGATCGTAGATGTCAAGCCGTCTGCAGAAAACTACGCGCGCGCCGTGGTGTGTAGGGGTTGGCATGCAACGCATGCAGAGTATTCTTCCAAAAATTCTTTTTGGATGGTGACATGTCTTGGATCAGCGGCCGGCTTGTCCCATTGTGGCCTGGGGTACACTGCATATATTGTAGAGAATACGCATGCATGCTGGGACAATTTATGGAGACTAAAACAATATAATCCCGAGGACAAGACTCGCATGCAGTAAAAAGTATTGACAGGAACGTCACCTATCAATTTGTTATTCTTCGCTGGCATGCATATATACGCACTGGTGTGGAACTAGGGGAAAAACATCGAAGTTCACTATTTCATCATCATCGTAATATATATATATATATATATATATATATATATATATAGAGAGAGAGAGAGAGAGGAAGGCGAAATGGGACTCCTAGGAGTCCAGGCACCTAACCTATAAACCGTTCGATCAAATTGAGATGTGCTATATTGTAGTAGGTAAGATTTTAACGGGTATACCCATTAGGCTATACTGCTTGCTGTAGTATTCAAACAATTCCTTCCGTAGTATTCAAACAATTCCTTCCGTAGCATGCAAATCGGATTATTAATTGCCATAAACAGTAGTATACCCATTAGCCAATACATTCCTTCCGTAGCAATTGAAACCACTGATTGAGTAGAGGCAAACCGAAATATTTTATGCCATAAATATCCAGCGTAATGATCCTTTTGAAGTATGTGTGTAGAACCTTTTGAAGTAACGTGAAAACATTTTTGTGTTAAGATCATTTGGTGCCATATATAGATTTCCTGCCATTACCGTAGAGTAGGTATGTGTATTGGCCAAGTATTAATTAAAATGGAATACATGGAGTATGTATGAAAAACCGTATGGCATTTATATTATGATTGTTTGTACGAATAAATTTAATATAGTATGGTGCATGCGAAATATCATTACCTGTAATATATGATGAATCATTGTGATCAAATGGAGTATTATACCCAGAAAAAAAATTTAGTATGATGAATCATTGTGAATCCCGCTTCCTGTTGAACGTTGAGATAGGTATGTGTATAGATCCTTTTAAATTAACGTAGAAGTATGTATGTGTTTATATCATTATTTGCCATAAATAGAATACTTGCTCAGTGTGTATCGACCATGTATTAATTAACATGGAGTAGGTATGTAAATCTGTACGGCAGTATTTGAAGTATGCTCGCTTGTACATATAAATTTAATATTCTTTTGTGCATGCAAAATATCATTACGTGCAAGATGTGTGATGAATCATTGTGATCAAATCGAGTATTATACTCAAAATTTTTTGTAAGTGGTCGACTTACGGCATAAGCAAAACTGTGTTAACTTTCATTAATTGTTATACACCACACGAAATGATTCTGAGCGGCGAATTTGTACGAGTTGTTAGCAGGTAAGGTTATAATCTTATGTGATTTTTTCTACTGAATCAGACAACAAAATGCTGTATTAAATGGATGATATATACGAACAGCTTAGAAAAAATGCGTATGTTGACTTGCATTATTTCCATTAATTTTAAGATGTCGTACGGAATGATTTAGAGTGGCGAATTTGCACGTGATGTTAGAATTTAAGGTAAGAATCTTATGTGAATTTTTCATCTCAATTGAATAACAAAAAAGCTATCTTAAATGGTTGAAGGAGACGAACGGCGCAGAAGAAACGCGTATGTTCACATACATTATTTTCTATACGCCCCACGTAACGAATTAGAGCGGCGAAATTTTACGTCATGTTAGAAGTCAGGGTACAAATCTTATGTGAAATTTTCATCTCATTCGATCAACAAATGCTCGTTGAATTGTTGAAGGACACGAACGCGTGCAGGAAAAACTGCATGTGTTAACTTCCCTTTTTTTATATGTCAAAGGGAATGATTTAGAGCAGCGAATTTGTACATCATGATAGTGGTTTCGGTTTATATGTTGTGTGAATTTTTCATCATAATCGGACAAAAAAATTGATATCTTTGATTTATTGATTGAATCGGACAACAATCGCGTGTGTTGACTTCCAATAATTTTTATTCGTCGCACAAACTGATTTAGAGCGGTGAATTTGTATATAATGTTAGCAGTTAAGGCGAAAATATTATGTGAAATTTTCGTATCAATCGAGCAACAAATTCTTGTTGAATGGTTCGTGGAGACAATTGGCTTAAGAAAACGGGTATGACACACTGAATGATTTAGAGCGGCGAATTTGTACGTCATGATATTGTTTTGGATGAAAATCTTGTATGAATTTTTTAGTTGAATCGGATATCAAATGTTATCTTAAAATATTACGCAACTCCAAACTGGTATACAAATGTCCGTTCGGAGGTGTGCACACACAAACCACTGAAAACCACAATTGTATGTGAATTTTATAGATGAATCAGACAACAAATGTTATATTAAAATGATTGATGGAGATGAACGGCATAGGAAAATACGTGTATGTTGACTTCTATTATTTTTATACGTCGTACGGAATGATTTAGAACGGCGAATTTGTACGTCATGTTAGGGTCTTAGGTGGAAAGCTTATGTGATGAAAGATATATGATGGAGGCAAATGGAGCATCAAGCAGTACAGAAATGTATGTGACAAAAAACAATAGAATGAGTATGAAGTCATCACAATTTTAGTACTGAAAAATATAATGTATGTATGACATCAACAATGTTTTGCATTGAGGCAAATGTGCTGTATTGATGCATAGCATTATTACAATCCAGAAAGTATCAAGCAAAAAATAGTCTCATAACAAAACAAAATATTCTTATTTTAAAAGCATCATTTAGTAGTGTCTCTATGATCAGTGTACTGCTTCAATAATTCTTTGACGAAATCAGGTGGTGATGATAGATTTGCTTCCAAGGTAAGTATGTCCATCAAAATCTTCATTCTGAAAGTGTCCATACAATCCTATAATAAAAATTGTTAACATGTTAAATACATTGATTAGATGACAAAATGATGTTGCAATGAAAGAGTGAATGTATGGGAAATATACCTGATTTATATCTCGGATACACATATTACCATCCCAGTTCTTCATGAACTGAATTGTGTATATGCCACTGTCAACTCTACAAAAATCAAATTGTCAGTGAGAAAATACAGCTTGAATGAATCTCCCACGTATTTGATAACTTGGGTATGAAAAGATAATTGAGTTTCATACTCAGAATAATGTGTAGGCACAATAGCTTCCTTACAATCCCACTTAGTAATATCTTCACTCCAATCACTGAAGAATAGTGTCATGCATTGCTGCACAGCTTTGAATAGTATGCGACAAATCCAAACGTGATTACTACCAGTATCTATGTCTTCACCCTTTCCAGTCTTGTTTGATTCGAGTATGTGCACCAATCGCTTACGTAAGTTAAATGCAAAGCATGACCAGTGGTTCATATCACATAATGGGACAAAAACCTACATAAAGTTAGAAATGAGTCATTGTCCATATAAAGTTACAAAAACCTACACAACATATAAACCGAAACCACTATCATGATGTACAAATTCACTGCTCTAAATCATTCCCTTTGACATATAAAAAAGGGAAGTTAACACATGCAGTTTTTCCTGCGCGCGTTCGTGTCCTTCAACAATTCAACGAGCATTTGTTGATCGAATGAGATGAAAATTTCACATAAGATTTGTACCCTAACTTCTAACATGACGTAAAATTTCGCCGCTCTAATTCGTTACGTGGGGCGTATAGAAAATAATGTATGTGAACATACGCGTTTCTTCTGCGCCGTTCGTCTCCTTCAACCATTTAAGATAGCTTTTTTGTTATTCAATTGAGATGAAAAATTCACATAATATTCTTACCTTAAATTCTAACATCACGTGCAAATTCGCCACTCTAAATCATTTCGTACGACATCTTAAAATTAATGGAAATAATGCAAGTCAACATACGCATTTTTTCTAAGCTGTTCGTATATATCATCCATTTAATACAGCATTTTGTTGTCTGATTCAGTAGAAAAAATCACATAAGATTATAACCTTACCTGCTAACAACTCGTACAAATTCGCCGCTCAGAATCATTTCGTGTGGTGTATAACAATTAATGAAAGTTAACACAGTTTTGCTTATGCCGTAAGTCGACCACTTACAAAAAATTTTGAGTATAATACTCGATTTGATCACAATGATTCATCACACATCTTGCACGTAATGATATTTTGCATGCACAAAAGAATATTAAATTTATATGTACAAGCGAGCATACTTCAAATACTGCCGTACAGATTTACATACCTACTCCATGTTAATTAATACATGGTCGATACACACTGAGCAAGTATTCTATTTATGGCAAATAATGATATAAACACATACATACTTCTACGTTAATTTAAAAGGATCTATACACATACCTATCTCAACGTTCAACAGGAAGCGGGATTCACAATGATTCATCATACTAAATTTTTTTTCTGGGTATAATACTCCATTTGATCACAATGATTCATCATATATTACAGGTAATGATATTTCGCATGCACCATACTATATTAAATTTATTCGTACAAACAATCATAATATAAATGCCATACGGTTTTTCATACATACTCCATGTATTCCATTTTAATTAATACTTGGCCAATACACATACCTACTCTACGGTAATGGCAGGAAATCTATATATGGCACCAAATGATCTTAACACAAAAATGTTTTCACGTTACTTCAAAAGGTTCTACACACATACTTCAAAAGGATCATTACGCTGGATATTTATGGCATAAAATATTTCGGTTTGCCTCTACTCAATCAGTGGTTTCAATTGCTACGGAAGGAATGTATTGGCTAATGGGTATACTACTGTTTATGGCAATTAATAATCCGATTTGCATGCTACGGAAGGAATTGTTTGAATACTACGGAAGGAATTGTTTGAATACTACAGCAAGCAGTATAGCCTAATGGGTATACCCGTTAAAATCTTACCTACTACAATATAGCACATCTCAATTTGATCGAACGGTTTATAGGTTAGGTGCCTGGACTCCTAGGAGTCCCATTTCGCCTTCCTCTCTCTCTCTCTCTCTCTCTATATATATATATATATATATATATATATATATATATATATATATATATATATTACGATGATGATGAAATAGTGAACTTCGATGTTTTTCCCCTAGTTCCACACCAGTGCGTATATATGCATGCCAGCGAAGAATAACAAATTGATAGGTGACGTTCCTGTCAATACTTTTTACTGCATGCGAGTCTTGTCCTCGGGATTATATTGTTTTAGTCTCCATAAATTGTCCCAGCATGCATGCGTATTCTCTACAATATATGCAGTGTACCCCAGGCCACAATGGGACAAGCCGGCCGCTGATCCAAGACATGTCACCATCCAAAAAGAATTTTTGGAAGAATACTCTGCATGCGTTGCATGCCAACCCCTACACACCACGGCGCGCGCGTAGTTTTCTGCAGACGGCTTGACATCTACGATCGTGCGGTGGGCTAGCGCACCATCTGCTTGATCGTGCGCTGGGCGAGTGCACCACTTGATGGTGCGGTCGGGGACCACACGATCTCGGCCGCACGATTGCCACGCGTCGGCTCCCGGCTAATCGTGCGGTCGGTTGGGGGCTAAAAACGGAAATAAATCTATCGGGGGCTAAATCTGGAATTTAATTAATCTACAGTGCTAATCTAATCTATCTAAACTAATAATCCACCAGTTAAAATTATCCTACATCCACCCAACAATTACCTGCTCCACAGTCATGACCTTAACTACGTCCACACCACAATATGCACCCAGAATTACACCATCATAAAAACGTCTGCACCAGATTAACTCTCCTTCATTCTCTCTCCTTACTCAACCATATCCGACGGTCATTCTTCAATGGATCTGCAGTACCCCTCCCGCGTCCCTAACCCTCGCACCCCGCCCACGCACACGCCCCCACGCTCCTCCCTAAACGCGTGCGGCTCTGCCTCCACCCCCCGCGCGAATCTTCCGCCGACGCCTCCCTCCCACCCCGCGCCGCCGCGTCCTACCCCGCTCCCACCTCGCCCCGCCGCCTCCTCCCCCTCCTCCCCACCCCGCGCCGCCGCCTCCTCCCCTCCTCCCCACCCCGCGCCAATCTCCAGACGGTGGAAGCGCCGCGAGCGGGTGCTCGCGCCTCAGATCCAGCGATCCTCCTGCTGCCGCGGCAGCCATGGACGACATCCAGGGCCTCCTGGCCCGAGACTTCGGCCTCCGCCCGCAGGGGAAGGCCGCGCCCATGTCGGCCGCCCATGCCGCCGCGACCTCCGGATCCGCTTGGACCAACCCCAGATCCGCCTCAGCATCCGCCACCGCTGGCGCCCCATCCGCCCCATCGTACGACGACCTCTTCGGGCCCGCGGCATCCTCCCCGCCGCCCAAGGCGACGCCTTTGCCTCCCGCTCGTACGCGAAGGCGAAGGGCGGGGGCAAGCCGCCGGCGTCCACGACGAACCGCGGCAAGGTCCGCGCCAAGGACCCCCGCGGCGTTGCTTCCGAAGACGCCGCGGCGGGGGAATTCGCCTCCTCCGCCGGTGGGGCGACGACCTCGACGCCGAGTTCGAGCTGCCCACCGACCCGCTGCCCCCGACCTACGACCCCGTGCTCGACGTCGGGCCCGGCGGTCGCCCGCTCTTCGCCTTCACCGACACCTTCGCGTCCTTCTTCCACCGCGATGCCAACGCCTACGTCGATTTCACGTACACACCCATTCTCTTCTCTCTTGCCGTCTCGATTGGATCCAAATGCGGTGATGCGCGTGGTTGTGTTTCCAAGTGTTCATCTAAACTAATAATCCACCAGTTAAAATTATCCTACATCCACCCAACAATTACCTGCTCCACAGTCATGACCTTAACTACGTCCACACCACAATATGCACCCAGAATTACACCATCATAAAAACGTCTGCACCAGATTAACTCTCCTTCATTCTCTCTCCTTACTCAACCATATCCGACGGTCATTCTTCAATGGATCTGCAGTACCCCTCCCGCGTCCCTAACCCTCGCACCCCGCCCACGCACACGCCCCCACGCTCCTCCCTAAACGCGTGCGGCTCTGCCTCCACCCCCCGCGCGAATCTTCCGCCGACGCCTCCCTCCCACCCCGCGCCGCCGCGTCCTACCCCGCTCCCACCTCGCCCCGCCGCCTCCTCCCCCTCCTCCCCACCCCGCGCCGCCGCCTCCTCCCCACCCCGCGCCAATCTCCAGACGGTGGAAGCGCCGCGAGCGGGTGCTCGCGCCTCAGATCCAGCGATCCTCCTGCTGCCGCGGCAGCCATGGACGACATCCAGGGCCTCCTGGCCCGAGACTTCGGCCTCCGCCCGCAGGGGAAGGCCGCGCCCATGTCGGCCGCCCGTGCCGCCGCGACCTCCGGATCCGCTTGGACCAACCCCAGATCCGCCTCAGCATCCGCCACCGCTGGCGCCCCATCCGCCCCATCGTACGACGACCTCTTCGGGCCCGCGGCATCCTCCCCGCCGCCCAAGGCGACGCCTTTGCCTCCCGCTCGTACGCGAAGGCGAAGGGCGGGGGCAAGCCGCCGGCGTCCACGACGAACCGCGGCAAGGTCCGCGCCAAGGACCCCCGCGGCGTTGCTTCCGAAGACGCCGCGGCGGGGGAATTCGCCTCCTCCGCCGGTGGGGCGACGACCTCGACGCCGAGTTCGAGCTGCCCACCGACCCGCTGCCCCCGACCTACGACCCCGTGCTCGACGTCGGGCCCGGCGGTCGCCCGCTCTTCGCCTTCACCGACACCTTCGCGTCCTTCTTCCACCGCGATGCCAACGCCTACGTCGATTTCACGTACACACCCATTCTCTTCTCTCTTGCCGTCTCGATTGGATCCAAATGCGGTGATGCGCGTGGTTGTGTTTCCAAGTGTTCATTTTGTTTATGAAGTTCGGATCTTGGGTCTCATTCTCGTGAAAATTTTGGTGTTGATCGCGCCAAATAAAATGCTGTTTGGTAGGAACCATTGGTTAACCTGTGGTACCAAATTTTGTACTGGTAAGGAAAAGATAGCAGGGGATTTGGTAAGTGTATCTATTTAATGAAATGCAACCTTGTATCAACTTTGTTACTCTTGATCTTCAGCTGCAGGATATGTTTTTGTAATATTTTGTTGTAGCTGTTATACCGCTGTCGACGATATCTCCATGTCGAGGCTGCGAGCGCTGTGGCAAGCTTCCGTTAACGCCACCAAGCGAGGTAGCTCCCTGCCACAAACCCCGGTCTTGTTGCTATCTATTTGGTTCATTTCCTCGACGAAACCCGCTTGGTGCTGCTCAATGTTAATTCTGTTTAGGCTTCGATACAAATGGAGTAAATTTTCAGCATTTCAATTTCATTCCAAATATGCACTGCTGGATAGTAGCCTTTATGGTTGTTTTCAAAATTGATGTTACCCATACATTTAGGTAGATGTATGGTATACTGAAATGCATGACATTTCTATATGAATTATGAAGGGAAAATATTGCATACTTTTCCTCCTCTGATGGGCAACCTGTATCCTGCGAACGTTTAAACTTTCCTGCTTTAAGTAATCTGGCTGACTCTTTTGGGGCATCGATAACCCCTATCACATCCTATGAATTTTTCTAACTGCAGTACAGCACAATAAACTCATTTTTTTTGGCCTACGCTTTATAAACGTACCAAATTGGCAGCTGTCGTCTGGAATTCAGAAGATCTGTTTCCTCCTCCTGAAAGATACATATTCAATTTCAATTCAAAAGATGAGCTGAAAAGGTGGCATTTGTACTCAGATTCAGAGTTTGGAGGTAATGCCCCACTTCGAAATGTTGTTTTTATATATATATAACTTGTTACAGTTTCTCTGAGTAACTGAAACGATAGAATATATCATTTATTGTGTTGTTGTGATTGTGAGATACTCATGCAAGATTCATGTTCTTAATACTTTTGCCTGGCATCAAAATTGCTCCCTTGTTTTTTGTTCTCAGAATATATGAAGAATATGCCCTGTTAGAGTTTCTGATAGCTTTATTTTCTTGATGATCATGTTATTATTTCAAGCTTTCATGTTGCTTTTATGCTTCAAACGAAAATGGATAAAATCAAGGAAAGTTCTCCCCTTTCGGAGAACAGCGGAAAAATGAATTACAGTTTAATTCTGGTAGGCTCCTAATATTGTTCTAGCCAAGAGTCTTCCTAATGTATTATAAACAAAAAGGGGGAGGTTTTGATACTGTTCTTGGGTGGAGGGTGCAGAGGGAGGAAAGGAGGGCGATGGGGGCGGCCGCGGAGGAGGCGGCGGCGGCATGGGATAAGGCGGAGGCCAAGGAGGAGAGGATAATGGTGTCCGTGCGGCTGCGGCCGCTCAACGGCAGGGAGGCCGGCGACAGCTCCGACTGGGAGTGCATCAGCCCCACCACCATCATGTTCCGCAGCACCGTCCCCGAGCGCGCCATGTTCCCCACTGCCTACACCTACGGTGAGTAGTAGCAGCAGAGCTCAGTTTCGCAAAGAAAGTATGGCAATGTTGGTGAAAATTGCTGGTGTTGTGTGGCTCAGGCAAGTTTCTTGATGTCGTAGCCCTGTAGGCATTTTATTTGGCACTCTTTTGCTCAAGTTGTTGTTCTTTCTTGTCCTTTCAGATAAGGTGTTTGGCCCCAATTGCTCTACAAGGCAGGTCTACGAGGAAGGAGCGAAAGAAGTTGCTCTATTAGTTGTCAGTGGAATTAACTGTATGTACAGGAGAAATGAAGCAGTTTTGTTACATCACTTAGTTTGGATGAACTGATGTGGGCTAACTAACATTTGCACATGCATTGGATCTTGACAGCAAGCATATTCGCCTATGGGCAAACAAGTAGCGGAAAGACTTACACAATGACTGGAATAACTGAGTACAGTGTGTTGGACATCTATGACTACATAGAGAAGGGGTGTGTGTGTGTGCGCGCGCCATGAACGTTGTTTCAGTTTACCTTTGTGAGACATTATTTGGCTCATTGTTTGTCATTGCTACAGCATCCTGAAAGAAAATTCATTTTGAAATTTTCGGCAATAGAAATATACAATGAAGCTGCGAGGGACCTTCTGAGCCATGATTCAACACCTCTTAGACTTCTTGATGATCCAGAGGTACACTATTCTCCTTTACTTGAACTTACTATAACTTCTTTTTTTCGCTCCACCCTATGTACTGTTCTCAGCATTGCTCATGTTGTCATTTGAATTCAAATATAAAGGAACTACTGTAGAAAAACTCACCGAGGAAACATTGAGGGACAAGGATCATCTTGGGGATCTTATTGCAGTGTGTGAAGGTGTGGGACTGAACTTGCTGGAAACAAAAGAGGCACTATTTTTTCTTTTCTTTGTTTGTTTAATACGGTTTGTGCTACAGCTCAAAGGCAGATTGGGGAAACTGCTTTGAATGAAACGAGTTCTAGGTCCCATCAAATACTCAGGCTGGTTGGTGCTCATCTTGTACTATTTCTTTGACGTTACTTTTTTAAGAATTTTTTTGACAAGTTTATGCTACTTTCAGACAATCGAAAGTTCTGCTAAACAGTATTTAGGAAGAGGCAACTCGAGCACCCTTGTGGCTTGTGCGGTATGGAATTTCCTTCTATAATCAAGATTCTTTGGTATAATGTGTTCCATGGTCTCTGAGGTTCTTCTGGACAGAACTTTGTTGACCTAGCAGGAAGTGAGCGTGCATCTCAGACTGCTTCAGCTGGTATGAGGTCAAAAGAAGGTAGCCATATTAACCGAAGTCTGCTAACACTGGGAAAGGTTGTTCGCCAACTCAGGTTTGTTTTCTTCTTGCAAGAAATTGTAATTTCAGCAGTTTGCATTTTTTTAAAAGAATTTATGTTCCTAAAAATTCTGGGAGTTTGCACATATCCTTTCCTCTTTCCTTCATACTCTCTAGACAAACTAATTTCGAGTTACTTTTGGTGTTACAGCTTGACATTTCTCCTTTCTGCTCATTTTGCATGCTCTATGACCATAGTATTATCATCTACTGTAGTCTGAATTACATATTCCTACTGTAGCAAGGGAAGAAATGGCCATATCCCTTACAGAGATTCAAAGCTGACCCGTATATTGCAGTCCTCTTTGGGAGGCAATGCAAGAACAGCCATAATCTGCACAATGAGCCCTGCACATAGTCATATTGAGCAATCCAGGAACACACTTTTGTTTGCGACTTGCGCAAAGGAGGTAGTTACAAATGCACAGGTCAATGTTAGGCCCACTGTAAGCTGTGTATTATATGGTATGACGACAAATTGTGTCCTTATTCATTTGTTTAACTAACTGGTTTAATTAAGTCAAATGTGTTTCAGTAGAGTTGAAAAGCTTCACTTGTATCTATCTCGGTGGTACTCTATCTCGCGCACACGCATCAGCCAGAGCGATCGTACGGAATGGGGAAACGATGACGTGAGCATGTTGTACATAAGTTTTAGGTTTGTTTACAAATGTTATCTTGTTTTGTATTTTACCGTAGCGTTAGCACGGGCACACTACTATGATGCATAGGAGCTTGCTTTTCTTAGGTAATGATTAAAGCTGTTGAAAATCACATGCCAGAAGTCATTGTAATCGATGAGATTGGTACAGAACTTGAAGCAATGGCAGCTAGCACCATTGCTCAAAGAGGAGTTCAACTTGTTGGAACTGCGCATGGGGTGACAATTGAGAGCATAGTTAAAAACACTTGCCTACAAATGCTTGTTGGTGGGATTGAGGTGCAGTTTTTTTATCATCTCTGTCATCTGTTCACCTAAGAGTTTTGTATGTTGTTTACGCTTAAAATCTACCTGAAGATAACATTTAAGCACAATGATCAATCAGTTAGTGTTGAAGCTTATCACAGTAGATGCTAATGTAGTTTTTATATTCCGAAGGATAGTGATCCCAATTGTATAGCAACAAAGAATCAAATTTGTCAATATTGGATTCCAAGTAATGTTTGGGGGCTTGTAGATTATTTTTATCTTATCTCAACACTAAAAAAATGTCTGCAATGTTTTATTAGTTTAGATAATAATCTTAAGTTCATTGTACAGAGTGTGACTCTTGGTGATGAGGAGGCAAAAAAGCGGAAAGTTCATAAAACTATTCTTGAGAGAAAAGGACCCCCAACATTTTCATGTGCTGTTGAGATGATTTCAAAGACTGAATGTCGAGTCCATCACAAGTTAGATACTACAGTTGACTAGCTTTGGGTATGCAAGCAATGTAGCAAAAAATAACAAAAAAGCACATCAGAGAATCAAAAGGATAAATTCACATGGATCAGATTAACACTGGCTGCTATATCTTCACAGCTCAGTGAACTATGCATTAAAGCAGAAACAAGTACCACCACATTGTATCTAAACTAATAAACCACCAGTTAAAATTATCCTACATCCACCCAACAATTACCTGCTCCACAGTCATAACCTTAACTACGTCCACACGGTGCGGCGGCGCGGTGCGGCGGGGAGGACGCGGCGCGGTGGGGCGGACGCGGCGGGGCGGACGAGACGCGGCAGACCCGCGTCCACGCGGTGCGGGGCGCGCACGCAGTGGACGCGGCGCGGCGGCACGGTTCGGCGGGGAGGACGCCGCACGGCGGGGCGGACGCGGCGCACGCGGCGGGGGACCTCGACCGCGCGGGAGTGGCCGAGGCCATCAAGGTACAAGCGGCGGCGGTGTGAACTGTCAGTGCCCCCTCTGCTCCTCACTTCATCTCCCTCTGCTCCTCACTCGCACTGACAGCCTGCAATTCAGCGCAAGCACCAGATCACAGCGTCACGCGGCAAGGTATGTATAATGTGTAACAATAGATCTACAAATTCTACATGTATTATGTGCATATGTTACAGCCTTACAGGATGAATTTATTAATTCCCAAGCACTGATATCTGCAGTTAACTTATATACTATATGCAGTGGCTATATTATGTGCCATTTGGATGTCTTCAATTATTTGTAGTGACTGACCAAAATAATCTGATGTATATGTTTGGCTTTCATTCATGGATGGACTTTGTTGCCAGCAGCAACCCAATTATCCAAACAAAACATGTATGGCCATTCAAAAATTGGCTTTGAAAGCAGGGAACAAAACATGTATGGCCATTCAAAAATTCATTTGGTTGATTTCATGTGCATCCCTAAAATACCGCCGTGGCGTTAGCACGGGCACTATACTTACTGACCAAAATTCAGTAGCGTGGAAGTGTCCTCGCAGCGGTGGTGGGGCCAACCTGGCAGACAGAGGGGCTGGCTGGGTTGGATTTTCTGTGAGCTGGAGTTCATCCAGGCGGCCATGCATTGGGGCGGCGTTTGTTTGGGTTGGAAGGACTTCAGTACACTTGGGTTGGATATTTCATTGGGAAACGGTACTGCTCGGCCGTTCAGACGTACTGGACGTAATCCTAATTTACTCACTCTCTGGGGTTTCTAACAAACTACAAAGCTAACTAGCTATCGCATATAACCATACGTCTTCCTCCTTATCTATCTACAGCCACATAACGGGTCTGTTCTTTTTAGCTTTTAAAAGCCGTCTTTTGGCTTTTTTACAGTGATTAGGTTTCAAACAAAGCGTCTTTTCAAAACAAAGTCTACAAGTTGATTGTAGTACACACTGTAGCGACTTCATTTATATCGGCCAAAACCGCATGCGAATTTCTATTATTCCGTACTTTCTCTCACAAACAACACAAAATCTATAAGTCGCAGCCATAAGCCATAAGCCGCAGTAAAAAAGAACAGGCCCAACAACACGAGACAACAGCATCACTTCGTCTATGCCTTTAACCACTATCGCCGCACATCCCCGGTGAACTCTCGCCATTCACCGGCGCCACTCCACCTGCTTCTTCCTGCTATCCCCTAAGCCTCCTCCCTCCTCCTCATCCCTCCATCCTTCTACAGTGAGCCAAAGCTCTAGCGAGCGGATGATGACCAAAGATCATCACCATAGATGAACTCATTTTTCCGAGGACGTTTGATCTGTACAAATCGAAGAAATCCGATGGAGGGTCGACGATGAGCCACCAAGCTAGCCTTGGCCTCGCCTAGATCTGGGCTTATCGGCAATGAGGTTTCGAGCTAGCCGTCTCCTCCTCCAACAATATTGGTCATCAAAGCTATCGGTATGGCCTTTGCCTTCGGTTGGCTTTTGTTACAAATATTTTTACAAATTATTGTAGAATTGTTTATCGATCGTTGTATGAGTTATTTTACTTTTTGCAATGCAATTTCTCAAAGAAAAAGATGGCATTCTCCCTTAATCTACCTTCACAATTTGTTGTATATATTTTTCGCAAATGTTGCAAGAAGCATTTTGATTTGTTGCAACTTTGTCTTCTCAAAAATATTTGTCACAGAAGTTTTGAATGATTGTTGCATCATAATTATTTCTTATTGCACTAAGGGTGTCAATTTGTTGCGCCACTTTGATGCAATTGTTTTAGCTGCGGTGATGATCTTTTATGATTTTTTTGTCAATTGTTCTGTTTGTTACAAACATTGTTCTCAATTATTGCATACAAAGACCAAAAATATTATATCATATACAACATCACATATTTATTTGTGTCATATTTGTTAGGTAGTATAGAATCACTACTGTATATATTCAAACAAGATTAGTCATTAGTATGTTTCGGTGAGGCCAAGATATCTTTTTTTCAAAATTCTCCGTTGTAGTTATGCCTATTTGCTGCACCTGTCGATAATATTTTGTTACAGCTATTGATCATAGTTGTTACGCACAGTACTCTCAAATGTTGTACCATCTAGGAGAGGACCGTATGACGCAAAAATTCCAATCGTACATTTGGGCACTAGCAACAGCATATTTCATTTTTCAATACACTTGTCATGGCTACTAGGGTGCCTGTTAGACCATGTGGCTATGTCTAGAATATTTGTGATGGTGAATAATTGATAATATTATTTATTGATGTTATTTGAGGTATGTGACATGTGTGAACTCATGTCGATCAAGTTGAAAAGATTTATGTCGGGAAAAAATGTTGCTTTGGTCTTTACATGTGCAAGGTAACTCGGTTGCAAATGTGGTCTACAGTGAAGACCGGGAGATGGTTTGGTGCAAAGCCATGATCCAGAGGGTCAAGAATGCTGGAGGAGACAGTCGTGCTCGAGTTGGGATGCGTGGAGATCAAAGATAGATGATGTGTGTTGGAGCTATAGAAGTGCGGTCTAGAGGCTACGACACGTGACAATTTTGGAGCGTCCAAAATTGGGTCATGTGACAAAAGTTGAAAACCTGTGTTACATAAGGGTTTTGGGTCCCTTATTTATTGGAATTAGATAAGAATATGTTTGAACTTTAGACTATAAATAGAGATAGGGTTAAAGACTAACCCTAAGGTTGGATAGATGCAATTTTAGTGCTAGGATTTGAGGGGTGCTAGGAGGGCACTTTTAGCCAAAGATATAATGATCCAGGAATAAAAAATAGATCAGACGTGTGTCTCAGTTTCCTCATCTCGATACAAGCATCGTCAGGCCTCTCGCTGCAATCGAAGTTGCTGCTCGGCTGAAAGCGAGGACTCGAAGCCTTATCCCGCACGGCGTATCCTTGTCATTGGTCGGCTTGCCTTATCTTGCACGGCACATGATCCCATGTGGTGTGTCTTCATTCCTTGGTCAAGTCGCGTGCAAAGTGTCCAGCAGAATTGAACGCACGCGATAAAGAAAAGGGTGAAAGCAACACATTCTGATTTTCCTATCTGCTACAGTAAAATACTATAGCTACAGTACTGAGTACGGGTGATATAGTAAATGTCTCGATTTGCTACAATACTAGAGAAAAAATATTTTTTGTATATCTTTTTGTTTTTGTTCTTGCTGTGTTGACAAGTTGGAAATTCGAAAGACAATAGATTTAAGAAAAAAGTTTTCACTGCAGATTACAATTATTCACCCTCATCCGATTGCCATCGACGATCCGACAAGTGGTATCAGAGAGGGTTGCAATGGCATCAGATCGAGATCGTTTTTCTGGCAAGCCACCGTTTTACGATGGATCAGATTATGTCTATTGGAAAATACACATGGAGAGGTTTTTCTACAACATAAGGTAATGCTATTTGACACAAAGTTGAAAATTCATATGAAGTGTCTCCTGTAGTTACTACTGGAAATATTATTAATGTTGAAGCTAATGTTAAGTCTTGTTCTTCACTTAGTCCTATTTGAAGTCGTGTTATCTTAAAGTGTTATCAATGTATTTATTAAGTGGGAGATCGTTAGACCATGTGGCTAGGTCTAGAATATTTACGATGATGAATAATTGACAATATTATTTGTGGCGTGTGGCATGTGTGGACTTATGTTAGTCAGTTGGATAGAACTTGTGCAGGAAAAAGATGTTGCTTTGGTCCTTGCATGTGTAGGGCAACTAGGAGGTGATCGTGGTCTACAACGAGGATCGGGAGATGGCTTGATGCAAAGCCATAGATGTCCAAAATTTGGAGTGTCCAAAATTGGGTCATGTGACAAAAGTTGAAAATTCTGTATTATGTAAGGGTTTTGGGTCCCTTATTTATTGGAATTGGATAAGAAATCGTTTGGACTCTAGAGTATAAATAGAAATGGGGTTAGGGGCTAACCCTAAGGCTGGATAGATGCTGTTTTCGTGTTAGGATTTGAGGGCTATTATGAGGATTCTTTATAGTCAAAAACATGATAATCTAGCAATAAAAATTAGATCTGACAAATTATCCCGGGCGTCTTGGTTCCTCGTCTCGGTACAAGCATCGTCAGGCCTCTCACCGCAATCGAAATCGCCGCTCGGTTGAAAGCGAGGACTTGGAGCCTTATCCCACATGGCGTATCCTCGTCATGGCCAGCATGCCCTTATCTCAGACGGCGTGTGGTCCCATGTGGTGTGTCTTGATTCCTTGGTCAAGTCACGCGCAAAGTTTCCAGTAGAACTGAACACATGCGACAAAGAAAGGGGTAAAAGCGACACCTTCTGATTTTTCCTATCTACTACAGTAAAAACACTGTAGCTACAATGCCAAGTGCGGGTGGTACAGTAAATGTCTCGGTTTGCTACAGTCCTGGAGAAAAAATATTTTTTCTATCTTTTGTTTTTGTTCTTACTGTATTGACAGGTTAAAAATCAGAAGACAATAAATTTGAGGAAAAGTCTCCACTGCGGACTATAATCATTCACCTTCTCTGATTGCATCGACGATCCTATAGTGCCCAATGTCTGCATGTGGATAGAATGATGCCAAAGATGTTAATGCCCTGCTTTGGTGAGGTATGAGATATGTATGCGGAGTATGGATATATTTTCTATGAGGTTGAAGTTTGCCAGTTTTAAAGCTGTAGGTTTTTTTGTGATTATAAGGAAGACGTACGCGTATACATACCACATGTATGCACGAGTGAGTGCGTCCTCTTAGCATACATCTAGACAAATGAAGGTTAGGGATAAATGCATGACTTCACAAAATTTCTACTGAAGCATGCTCGCATGTGTGTAAGAGGTGGACACCAAGATTTAAACCCTAGTAAGTAGAATCATACACTCACAAATCCACCACCCTACCAAGAGAGTTGTATTCAAATTTAGTATTTTTCTAATTTACATGAAATCTTGCTGGAAATTGACTGTGTTTAAAAGCCATGAATTCAATCAATTATTTGATGGATTTAATCCAACATTCCCCTAACACGTATAGAATGTGTATGTCATGAATTGCCCGACACTGGTAGTAAAAATGGAGAATTAGCCTCAATCTAAATGGTCGGGCATCAGTGTATGATCCATACCTAACTTATGACCTGTTGGAAGTCTAAAATTTTCACCAAAAAAAAACAGATCCTTTATCGCAAGATTCTTACAAAACTTCCGCATTCCAAGCTAGCCTCTTGTCCCAACACCCTCTGCGTAAATCATTGCGTTCTGTTTCCCAGATGCTTGCAATTGAACATCTTCAGTCAAATGGGCTCGCCCAACTTTGTCTCTACATTGCTCCTTGCCTCCACTACTTTGAAGACATTCTCCACTATATATTATTAACGCTGGGAGCAACGCTAAGCTCCTCTTACTGGACCCTGAGGCCCCGCTCGTTTCAGCTTCAGCTTCTGGCTTATTTTTCACTATTCATAAATTTCATCTTTTTCTGAATTTTTAGCTTTTTTGCCGGTTCTTTTTTCCCGTATTCGTTTGCGTCGTCCGTGATGAACTAACATATTTTTTCTATTTTTAAATTTTTAAAATATAATTACGCCAAATAAGCCACCTTCAGCTACAGTGAAATTTCAGCTGCTACAGTACAATTTCAGCTATAAGCCACAGCTTTTCTGCACAATAGCAAGAAATGTATCAAATAGAACGTTATCGTAAAATTCTATCCTGAGAAGTTAACCTTGTCAGTGTCCATAAGAAGTAGCAGTGCCGGCGTCCCTAGATAATCTGGTGGCATCATTCAACAACAATTACTGATTTACACCAATCGGATGGTCAAGATCACTAGGTGGTGATCGGTTCGGCTGAAAAGCTCATGGCTTATAGCTGAAAACACTGTAGCTGGCTGAAAAAAGCACTGTAACTGATAGAGTCTTATTTAGCATAATTAAATTTAAAAAAATTAAAAATATAAAAAATATGTTAGCCCATTACGCATAATACAAACAAATACGGGAAAAAAGAACCGGCAAAAAAACTCAACAAAAAGCCAAAAGTTCAGAAAAAGACGAAACTTATGAATAGTGAAAAATAAACCAAAAGCCGAAGCCGAATTGATCAGGGCTGCATGCATTACCCTGTTTATTGAAGGGTAGTTCAATTCCTAGCTGATGCACACCCTGCAACATTAGTAAAACCAAAATATGATGATCACTTTCGTAAGAAAAATGGTGATCAGGACAGCTGCTTCGAAACATTTCATACCAAAGGAATCAAGGATGGAGAACTGATGTTCATGATGTTGGTCAATGATGGAGCCATTGTGAACCCAATGATCGATGTTGAGTTTTAGTTCCAAGAATGTAGGAAATTTTGGGAAATATATATAATTTCTCTCTGCAATTTAACTATCATGTGAACAAAAGACAAGCGAATTTTAGACTGAAGCTTATAAGTTCGAGGTAACATTTCTGCACATGCATGTCACGTCGAGACAGTTGGAACTTGAAAGCTTACCAATGCTTGAAAAGAATGTTTCCTCAACAAATTACTAGCTTGTTTAGCCTTCTTCCACGCGTGGCAACAACCATGGAACTAGAAATTTAAAATGTTTGACTTCAGATGAGCCGACCATGAAAGCATGACCAGGTCTAAAAATTAACTTCGTTTTGATTCCAACTATCAAGATCCACACCAAATCGGTTAGCGTCCAATCAATCTCCATCGATCAATTTACTCAAGACATGCATTCTAGAATACGTTAATCCATTCATCGCTCGAACTAAAAATAAGTTCTATCTTGCAAAGTACACTTATCCTTCACGCAAAAGTATATATACCTTCGTAAACAATGGAAACAAGAACCCAACAAATGCAGCCACGCCTGCTGTTCCTTCACATGAATGTATTGTTTGTTAGAACCCTTTGCATGTCTAGCATTGTAGCCTTTTTTAATAAAATTTGGCTACCGACACACGTTTTTATAAATTTAGCTCCCTCCGTAACCTCATCAACACCGTGCTGCCCCGCTTAGCAACGAAGTGATGGGCGCGGCAGGCCAAGAGCCCACCATCC
Source organism: Dendrocalamus latiflorus (assembly GCA_017311315.1). NCBI lineage: Eukaryota > Viridiplantae > Streptophyta > Magnoliopsida > Poales > Poaceae > Dendrocalamus > Dendrocalamus latiflorus. The sequence goes on along the minus strand of CM029670.1, from coordinate 2,416,355 downwards.
TACAGAGGAGCGTGAGCTCGGTAGGGGCGCTAGGCCTGCCGAGCACGGCCAGTTTGATAGGTGGCTGGCATGCCCAACTAGCTCAGCAGGCGCCCACCTACCATTGTCGCTCACCAACGCAGTCCATGAGCGCATAAATTCCCTTGCACGTCGCTGCCTCATCCAACGCCCCCCAATGAGTTCATTTTCTTTCCTACCAAGTAAGAGAGATCCGAGGGAGAAGAAAGCAAAGGAGACGAGAAGAAAGTTTTAATTAGTTTTATAAGGTGGTTTTGCTGGGATTTAGGAGATTTACTAGTTGGAAAAGGTGTAAATCTGGCGGAGATCTATATGTTGGGCTGTTGTTGGTTCTGAGCACCATGCAGCAAGAGATGCGACCACTATTTCAGTGAAACAACATGAGGACATGTTGGTGCATGAGTCATCTTGCGGCTAACATTCATGTCCATTTCCACAATAGAGAGCTGATGAAGTGGTTCAAGAAGCTCGACATGCAGAACCAAAAGCGCAACTTCAACGCAATATAGAGAGCACAACAAGGATACCTCAAGGAATGTGAGGGAGTCACAAGCAGCGGAACTGGCTGTAGCTCAGAGCGCTTCAACAACAGTCAACCAGTTAATTCCCTTTTGTAGGCCTCTTTGTAATCAGTTCACAGTAATAAAGACCATCCCCTTTCTCTTACTGATCTATTCCAAGGAAATTAGCCATTTTTCTCATATTATTCGTAAGATTGGTGACTCGATCATGATAGCTAGCACCGTCCATGGGGAAGAAGGCATTGAATCCTTGAATTTTTCATCAGCAGACATCATCCTCTCCCGTCGTCTATCAGCATAGCCCATGCAATCATGGCGGGAACTTGGGACGAGGAGAACTAGTTCGATTTAGTCGACTATGCCGACCTCGACATGGACGCATGTATTCGCGTCATAGAACACGACGCTTCTTCATCGTCATCCTCCATCCTAGACTCACCCATCCCTAAGATCGGTGAGATCGATCGGATGGAAGAAGACATGCCACCCCCTCCATTAGCATTATCAGGGGAGTCAGTCATTTTGATTTCGTCAAAATGCCCAAGCAATACGGCAAGCTCGGTACTTCTGACCAACAAACATGGTGACAAGAGCACAACGCCACGATCTGAGAGTCAAAGTACTCTCAATGAGGTCGTGGGCGACCATTATTCATCAACAGTTCCTATGTATAGCGGGAGACATACGACACCTAGTCAGGGTGTCGATGAGGTTAACTCCTGCATAAATCCAGGAGCAGATAATAACACTCATCATTCAATCTACAATTCGCTGGATCAGGTTGACTCAACCGCACGGCCTTCCGGAGGTGGTGGTCTCCAATTGTTCCCCGTCGTGGAGGCTATTGGCTAAAGCAATGGAAGGCTCTCCCTCAGTTACAATGGGAGTTCATTTAGAGATTTGTACTAGAAGCATGAAGTTAACACAATCAGAAATATCGCTGCAAATCCCATGTGGGGCTCTAGATCTCCTTGGCAGACTCCCCCATGACCCACTAGTCAAAATGCTGCAAACACTCTTGCATCACCTGAAAGGAACGAAAACAACAAAACTGGTGGACATCGATTATCTAATCTGCCTACTTCTACCCCTCCATGCCTACCAACTCGCGTGGAATGAACAGGGAACTCGGGGTGAAGCTCGAGTTGACGTACCTCCTCTTTTGGCAAGAACGCTCTGAGGCCCTTGGTAAATATTTAGAACCTACAACGAGTGCATGATACCTGAGCAACCTGAATCCTAGTTTGTCAGAGACCCCAGGATATGCTCACATTATAGATCAGGTATCGGAGATTCTGCAGCAGACTATGCAATGAATAGAGATGTACCAAGAGCAGAGATGTACCAAGAGCAAAGATGTTCCAAAAGCCATACGTTAACTTCTTTCGAGGATTCTCCGCATGATAGAAGCCAACGTAGCCGGGCTAACATAAATCTGTTAGCAAGTCAAAGACCCACTCAAAGATTTCATCAAAGAGGCCATGAGGAAAGAAGGCTCTTCGAGAATGAAGCAACCCCCCTAGTCCCAAAAGATGACATCAAGGATATGGTTCAGATGATTTGCAACATCATCTGAACCACATATCTGGTCGAAAACATAACTCGAATGTCCACAACCGGATAGGAGTATTGGTTCCTCATGATGATTATCCGAGGAATCGACTCTATCAGGGCAACTGGGCAAGCTCCGCCTGACCTACGTTGCACCTCCGCTGCTGTGCTTGTCCTGTGCCGTGCCCTTGGTTCCATCGCCACGCTTAGGTGGTATTCTGTTCTTGTGTCGTTAAGAGGGAAGAGGAGGTTGTCAGAATATGAATAAAATTTGTTAGTTGTAATTGTTGCAAACATATGAAGCTGTTATTGGTACCCATGTTATCTACAAATGTTGTCAGAAATTAGTAGTAATTTTTTTAGAATCAATTAAGAACAAATTTTGCAAAGTCATTAACTTACAAAAAAAAGCACATCGTAACAATATTTAGTAAGAAATCTGCTCTTAGGAGACCGCTTTGACCTACAGCCGGAGGCCTGCAGAATTGCAAAACGTTGCATTGTCATTTTACAACCCCCCCCCCCCCCCCCCCCCCCCAAAAAAACAACCATAACCACCCTGCGGTCGCTTGCTGCTCCACTTGCCATGTCAGCTCACTCAGCAGCCGACCGGGCTCGCCGCGAGCCCGTATCGGCGTCCCGTGCCACTACGCATGCGATGCCAGTGGTGATTGCTCACGGTGGCCCACGCACCCTTTCACACGCCACGTGTCACGCTGTCACCATCTGTTCCTTCCTAAATTCCTGTACGTTGGCTCTCGAGCCAGTCGCGCCTCGCTCGTCTAGCAGAGGAGCTTGTCAGGCCGACGTCAAAGATGATCTGCCAGGAGTCGAGATGGCTTAGGGCCTGTTCTTTTCGGCTGCGGCTTATGACTTTTAGCTGAAATTTTTAAATTTTGACTGTTTACAGTACAGATTACGGAGAGACAAATACTCACTTGCGATTTTTGCTGGTAGAGATATTGGGCTTTTAACGTATAAATCGTTTAACTTGTAGACCCCGTCTTGAGAAAATACTTCGTTTGAAAGTTAGTTACTGTAGCATAAGCCAAAAACTGATTTCAAAAGCCCAAAAGAACATGCCCTTAGTCCTCACAAAAAAAACATCCACCTGCTTAACAAACTTAATTAAAATACCTACGCGCGACGTCAAAGATGATCAGCCTCGTTGTCATGCCCAGTAGGTGTGTCAACAGGCTTGTTCTAAAAAAGCAGTAAATCATAACACCATAACTAGTAAGTCAACTGAATTTTTCATCATAAAAGAAGAAGAGGGCATGACATTTAATCGTATGATGTGGGGGGTAAACGACGATAGGTAGCATGATTATAATTATTTTTACATTTCTACGGTTTGTAAAGCAAAAATTGACACCAAAGTGTAATCTAGCTGAAATGAAAAAATATTAGGCCGAAATATAAAATATTTTAGAGGTTTTAGAGCATATAATATGTTTCTTTATTCCGTAACAAATATACGGACACTCAGCTAGTATTGGTTAAAAAGCTACAAAAATATGATAGTACTAAAACTATCTTTGATAACGAAAAGTACTCGTGTTATTTTCATTTGGTCAATCTAGGTTGTTTTATACTCATCAGTAGTCAAATTTTGAAAAGTTTGACTGCCCATTTTTCAAAACAAAATACATTTGTAAATGAAGGGAATATCTTGCATGGTACTTACAACAATCCATTCTTTACAAAAACATATATAAAAGTACAACTTCGAACTTTCGAAGACGATGGCATGGCAAACCAACGTGTCAACAACCGCAAATCACACTATTCATACATGGCAACTTATTTGTTTGTTACAACGAAAGAATCACTCGTTGGTCCAGTTTTACACAAAACTGTATTGAAGAAAAGGCAAAAGGGAAAAACTGTTCCCGCCCACTTCCACCTTACAAAATTAGAATGTACAATCAACATATCAAACAAATCATGCTTCTGCCACTCATGTAAACGACGGTATAAAAAGGTATACCTGTATTTACAGTGTTCCTGTGTTGCTGATTCCATCTCCAACTGCTTCCAGAAACTATGCACAACATCAGATATTGCACATTTCCTTTGAAAAAGAAAAAAAAAAGGTCACATTTTGCAGGGGTAACGGTACCCCAATGGCCCAAAGTAGTCCGCACTCTGTACACCAAAGTGGAACCTTAGCATACGACAAAACTCTGACATCAGTGATTAGGCATGAACACCCAGATCCACAGCTTCCTGGGTTAATGGTACTCATGCAGTCTAAGCGCCATGGTGGGAACACAGGGCACACCGAAACTCTGATGGTAGTGATTCAGCACGAACAAGGTCACCAGCCTCCTGTGTTAGAGCACCCAGCATTTCAGGACCTCCCCATTATACCACTTCACTGTACCCCTTCATGGTTATCACAAAAAAACTGAGAGCTCCTATCATCATATTGATTTCTCTGGCTGCTGCTGTAACGTTCATGTGCCCTGCTTGTACTACTAATCCACTTCTCAGGTCCCATCATTTGCTCTTCTGTACAAAATTGCAGACACCACAATTAGGAAACAGCTGGTATTATTTTTGTTTCAAGATGAAAACAAACAAAAACAAGCATCGATGGATAAAGAAATCCAGCAAACCAATTTCTGTAACCAAAAATGTTGAAACAATAAAAAAACCTTTAACCAAACCATTGTGCATTAACAAAGAAGATATCTCTAATACTTAAAAGAAAGAGTTGGTGAGTGATGCGTTCTCCCTCCACTCCCCTCCTCTCACAACCTATCCACGCCGACAGGTGGGACCAGTGCGCGCCTGCCCTCTCTATCCCCGTGCGGCTCCACCTCTTCTCACCCCTTCCGCCGACTTCTGGACCCTCATCTCACAGGCCCCAGTGTCTTCTCCATCCTCTCTCACACAAGCCCTCCCCATCGCGACTCCTCCATCTGCCGCCCTGCCCCCAACACCGCCCTCATGTACACCCTCCACCCTCAATGTCGTGTTCGCCATCACCGTCAAAGCATCGAGATGCACCGTCGCGGTTGCTTCCCATACTCCACCAGCGAGCTCAAGATCCTCCGTCCTTGCCGTCATGAAGTTGGCAGGCTCTGCAAAGCTCTACGCTCATGTCCCCAAATCAGCTTGATGACTCGCTGTTTCACTGCCCACCAGTCGCTCGATGAAATGCCTTACTCATTATTTTCTTATCTGATCGCTCTCACCTCTCCTCAACATCTAATCCCACTCTCTCTCTCCTTTCTCACAATGGCAGCAGGCATGCTGCGGTCAGGCGGGAGCGGCGCGGTGGCGGCAGGCAGGCTGAGGGCGAGGGACATGCAGCATAGGCGCAGCTGACCGAAGTTGAAGGCCACACACGACGCAAGCACAACAGGCTGGGGGCCATTCAGGGGCGCACGCAGAGCAGAAACGGCAGGCCAAAGGCAGGAGGAGCTGGCAGGCTTACAGTGAGATAGGCTCCCCCTTTCCCTGTCTTTACCTCTCTGCATGGGCATGTGGTACGTTCGTATTCAGTCGGGTTAGCTCTCAATAGGCTTGTTGTGAAAAAATAGGAATTGTTAATTTCACTGGCTCCTGCAATGATTGTGCATTTGCTTCCAAGTTGGATTGAAACGACACAAAAGCTAACATGACATTAATTCATTAACTCATGAAGTTTGATCCCAGCAAGCTAACATTACTTAATACTGAAAGCGTTTGATGAAAAATTTATTGGGGCAATGTGTGTGAGCGGTTCGAAGGATGCTTAAGGTGGTCGAGAGCTACACAAGAAATTAAAAGGCCTTGAACACAAGCTGGTGGAAGAAAACAATGTCCATGGATCAAAGATCAGCACTTGCCAGCAAGGCCTTCAACAACTGAATTTGTTCAGTGATATAAAAATGAATGGTTTGCATGTCTGATTGCCACCACCAGTAAACGTGATGATGCATTCGCTATATCTTCATAATTGTACCATATTTGTTGATGATTCATACCCTCCGATTAGCACAAAACCTCATGCAACATTTTGCCTATCTACTAATTGGTTAACTATGCCTTTCACAAATTTGTATAACTTTTCAATATATGCTTTTTATCCGTAGCAACCCACGGGCATTCAGCTAGTAGAAGCAAAAGTTCAAATTTCGTTTATCATATGTAAATGCCACTGGAAACTACAAATTTGAATTCCCATTGAGAACCATACTAACAACATCGGTGGAGAAAATTGCCAAATATAAGTATCAGAATGGTTCTGCAAACTTTGGGTCAGCTTCAATTCTACTTTTCATCTTCTCTATAAAAACATTAGTCCATAAACTTGTCTTAAGGTTCCCAATATCCTTTTTCTAATTTCACTTTCAGGTACAGCTTTCCATTCAGGCAAACCGCAAACCACATCCAAATCATTTGAGTCCAGCAAGAATTTTAAAGACTAAGTTTCAAAGTTCAGGTTTAATTTGCTACTACAAACTGTTGAATGGATAAATTGAATATGACTCCCAAGCTGAGGAATCAATTTGGAATTAACGAATTTTAAAAAATAAGTGGCCAAACAGATTTTGCTGTAACTTCAGTAAGTGACAATCTCTTTGACAATTATCAATAGAAGCAGCATATGGGCATAAGCATTGTAAAAAAAAGCATAGTTAACAAGGCTCCAAGTAAACATCTTACTGGCTAGTAGGACGAACTATGCCAGATGTTCATGCTGACAACGTTATCATATAGCATATCAAATTCTCAAACACCAATGGCGTGCATAATATTGAGTAAGTTCTTTTGGGCTGTAGCTTATAGCTTTTAGCTTAAATTTTTTAATTCTGACTATTCGCTAGAGAGTACAGAGACACTCATGTGCAAGTTTGGCCAATATAGATGAAGCCAGTACAATGTCTACTATAATCGACTTGTAGACCCTACCTTAAAAAGACCTACTGTTTGAAAACCAATTACTATAACATAAGCCAAAAGCCATAAACAGTAAGCCGAAAGGCGAAAATAACCTAGGGATTGAATAGTTCTATATTCAGATCTCACAACATTATCATGATGCTCAATTAACAATTATGTTGGAAATTTTGCTTTCAGATTAAGCAGGTGACTTATTAATAAAAGACAGCTTACATTCATTAAAACAAAAGTTCAAGAAAATGTAAGGCTTCATTAGAACAACATTGAAACTAAAATGGAAGACTTCTAGCATCTAATCTGACATGTCATTCAACATCAACAAAATGTTTTGATTAGGACGAACTCCAGCAGAAATCCTGAAATTTGACCTAATATGCTACAAACTGATATAAAAGAGAAAATAAAACTACATACAAGGGGAGAAGTGTAGGCTGCAAGTCATACTGTAGTCAAAATAATTAACAAAATGTTTGTTAACCATCAACCAAAACTAAGGATACATCATATTTTTCTGCTACAGATAGGGGTATTGTCCCCTTCATTGTTGTTTGACAACTCATGTGTTTTAATCTCAATAGTGGTACACAGCATGCAATAACATATGATAGTTGGATTAACATAAAAAAAAGAGACATCAACCAGTTCAAAAGAAAAGCAGACATGGTAACAAGAGAAAGAAAACACCCAAAATATGACTGATAACTCAGTAATGTGTACCTTTGTAGGGTCTGAAAGTATAGCATATGCTTTCCCAATTATTTTGAATAAATAATCAGCATCTCTGCGGATCTCGTTAGTAATTTCTCGCCATAATGTATCATTGGTAATTTCACTTCTCACAAGAAAACTACCGGCCTGTGCCATAATTAATATTAGAGAACAGAATAACTCAAGAATGTAAGTCATACTAGATGGAAATGGAAGATAGTACTTTGTCTGGATGATGCCTTAGTGCTGCTTTGCGGTATGCCTTTTTTATATCCACAGCAGAGCAAGATGGTTCAATTCCTCTGCATGCAAAAGAGACATCCACCAATTATAACTTTTCTTTCCACCAAAATTATATGAAATTCCTTTGTTTCAAACATGCCCTAAAATATACATATTCCTTTCCAAAGGAAGATTTGGCATGAAAACCAACGTCATTTCCATAGGGTGCAAATGAGTGTAATTTTAGTAAGCTACCCAATTTTCTTGTGGTAATATGGAATGGAACTGTCACTACTATCAAACATGATTTGCCATAAAACGGAAGGAAAGATCAATTTGTTGTACAAGGTGATACTATGAATGGCATGATAAGAATGTACCAGTTTCATCTAACTCCAGAAAAGATTCAACAGCTGCAGGGCAACAGGTAAAATGAAACTTTTTTACCGTAGAAGTAAGTTGAAAGTCAGAGTGCCCATCTATCAAATCAATATTAAGTTAAGGCAATGTAATGAATAGACTGCTGTTATTTCTAATTTCATGTATTAGAAGGCTAAATTGCACATGTTGAAGGATGCAGAAAAGATAAAAATGGACAAAAAGGTGCATGAATAGATTAATTATCATAGAAGTACAGGCAGTTCTAGTGTTCTACAAAGAACTTGATTTTGTATGTTCTAATTCTACACATTAAAATTTCAAATGACTGAGACTTACAATATCAAATACATATTTAACGAGGTCCCTTTTATGGCATCGTACTCCAAAGTAGAAAGCCTAAGATTGGCTCGATTCAGATTGTTACGAATGCTATCTGATTTTTCTGACAGCTTGGACATATTTTCTTGCAGCTGTTTCTCAAGAAGAGAAATTAACCTACGAAGATCATTTCCAGCCTGACCATAGTCCCTTATAAGTTCATACAAAGTAGCCCTTCTAGAAATAGCCTACAAAAACAGCAAGCAAAATATGTTAGTGGGAGTTTTTTCTTGATTCCTTTTTTGTTTGGAACAATTGCACATTTTGTATAGAAAGAAGGGTTCAGTGTAACATTTTGTCAGACACAACTCCAATTTATGTAAAGACTAATGACCAAACAACTCTATTCAAGGCTTATCCAGTCAAACTTTCAACATCATAAAAACAGTATGTTGATATGTACTGGGTTTGATCTCAGGTGATAGCGGGGGTGTTGCCGTGGGCGAAGGTGGACTGAGTGGCGAGGAACCGTGACAGAAGCTCACTGAAAGTACGAGAAAGGAGAAAGCAACCAAGAAAGGAGACTCAGGAAGTAGAGGTAAATTTGCTTCCTTCTTTCTATTATTTAGCCGCCTCTTATAACTGAGGGGATATAACAAACTGATTGCATATCTTACTAAATTGGAAACAATCTCTTTGAAAGGGAAACTAACAATTAGGAGATATAGATTGATGCTAGAATGGAAACCCATTCAAACCTGTCTACTCCTTATCCGGCACGGTGACTGGAGGTTGTGCTGGCGCCAAGGTTCCAAAAACCGGAATCGAAAGAAATCCCGGTCGGCAGCCGGTAATGGTAACCGGGCGGTTACCGGAAAAACTGGTCACAATTTGAAAATCAAAATTTGAATTTTGAGATGTTTTGAAACCAGTAACCGGAAAAACCGGCCGGTAACCAGAAAAAATGGAAAAACACCGGCCAAAATTCGAAAATCAAAGATTCATACCGGTTGGTTTTTTCGGTTACCGGTCTCCACGGGTAAAAACGGTAACTGGCGGTTACCGGCCGCCGGGATTTTGATCCCTAGCTGGCGCCTCTTTGCCATTTGCCACCGAACTTCCACCCTTATCACGGCGCCTGTAAATGCGACCAAACCGTTTGGTGAGTGTATCCACAACATCCCCCCCTCCGGGAGAAACAGCTCGTCCTCGAGCTGAAATTGCAGGTCGCGGACCGAAATGCATCCAAATCTTCCCATGTAGCATCTGTGGCCGGTGGATCATGCCATTGAACCAAAACTTCCCATGCCCCCTGATTAAGCTGGGCACGCAGGACGGAAGTGGGTTGGAGCACCACCTTACCATCAGGGGCGGACCCACAGGGTATGCCGGGTGGGCCACGGCATACCCTGGGGCCCAGCCGCAGTACCAGCGCCAGTCGGCCTGCCGCACGCGCCGCAACTTCGCGTGCCGGCGGAGCCTAGCGAAGCGCCGTCACCCATGGAGTCGGTTGCTCTCCTCCACGCCAAGTCCGCTGGCCTCCCTTTCCGCGCCGGGCTCCGCCTCCACCTCCCCCTCTTGCGCCCGAGAGCCCCTCTCGCCTCCTTCTCCCCCGCCTCCAAGCATTCCACCCTCCAATCCCCACTCCTCGCATCAAGAAGCCACCCTTCCCAGGATGCCGTCCTGGGGTATGGATTGTTGAAACGGAGGACTAGTGCTAGCGGTGGTGTGTCTTGCAGCGCGCAGGCGGTGGCGGTGCCGCAGCCGGAGGGCAAGAAGTTTCTCGGCGTGGACGTGCAGACGCTGAAGAAGATCGTGCCGCTGGGCCTGATGTTCTTCTGCATCCTGTTCAACTACACGATCCTGCGGGACACCAAGGACGTGTTGGTTGTCACTGCCAAGGGGAGCAGCGCGGAGATCTGAGGATTTGGAGCTTCTGCTTGTTCTATGTCATGGCCGAACTGTGGGGCAGCGTGGTCATCTCGGTCCTCTTCTGGGGATTCGCTAACCAGGTGAGTCACGGGTTTGTATTTTTTTTTGGTCAATCTTGGCATGTGCAAATGTCAATCCCTTCATTAAATTCCAGTCAAAATTTCAATTTTGGCCATCTCATTAGCTAATATTTTGACCGGATTGTTGGTTATTGGAGAACAAAACATAGAGGGGGGAAAATTTGTTCTCTGTCAGGATGGTTAGACAACTGATGATGTGCTCTTGGGATAATGGGTAGGTAATAAAACGTTTGTTTCATTAGTACTTGGTACGCCCAGCTTCGTAGAATTGCGCATTGTATTGCGGAACCTGTTGGCTAAGGTCAAGGTGCTTGTTGCTTTCTGGTATGAATACGCCCAGTTGCATGATTGCTAGCTTTCCATAATCTGAATTATATGTGAGTTGTTTTCACTTGTCAATTCGTTGTGAATGTCTATTCTGTATAACCATTTGGCTGGATATGGTTCACACTTTCTAAGTCCTTTCAAAAGAAATAATTTCAATTGGTGTAGTCTTCAGCAAAGCTAATTTGTTTCTGCATTGCGGCTACTTTTTCCTCAGAAAGGAAGGCCTGAATGTTTCTATTATATAGATTTATACACATTTTACTATCTGCAATTTATTTTGAGGGAGACAATCAGGGGACCTTACTGAAACTTTGTAAAAAGAGAATAAATATATAGAGAAAAGGTACAAAAGAAGAGGAAAAGGAAAAAACAAGCATGACCAGAACTTCATGAGCCAAGACACTCAACCATAAGTTGTAGGCTGGTAATAAGTCAAGAATATCTAGCAGACGAAATGGCACTATTCCATAAGCATAACTGTTTTTAACTTCTATGTTACACTTAAGAGAAGTATTTATATTGTAATTTGTGTAAGTTTCCAACTTAATCCTTAAATTTAAGATTTATCATATTATTTAGTGCCTGTATACCGAATTACGGTGTAAACTTTACAATTATTTACCGAATTGGCAAATGGTTTTACCGAATTGTATATGAAAATTTTGGTGCGGCATACCCTTTGGTAAAATCCTGGGTCCGCCACTGCTTACCATGAACTGTGGGGGGAAGGTCTAGAGGATCTACAGGGGGCGGCCCATGATAACGCTTCAATAGAGCGACGTGGAAGACGTCATGCAAACGGGCCCCGTCTGGAAGTCGTAGCTTTTATGCCACTGCTCCTACTCGGCTAACAATTTGGGAGGGGCCATAGAACTTGGGCGCCAGTTTCTATCGAGATTTGACCGCCAAAACCTCCTGGCAGATGTCGTCAAACAGCGATAGGTGAGGAAGTGACAGAGCCATAGCAGCCTCCTCGTTGCGGCAAGACAGCGCATCAGCTACCTTGTTCAAATGGCCTGGCCGGAGATCCACCACAAAATCGTACCCCAGAAGCTTGCTAACCCAATGGTGTTGGGAAATGGTGGAGAGGCGTTGATCCAACAGGAACTTCGAACTGTAGTGGTCGGTGCATACTGAAAACTTGCGACCCCAAAGATATGCACACCAATGGAGGACGGCCTTGACGAGACCGATGAGCTCCTGTTCGTAGGCCGCTAGTTTGGAGTTACGAGGAGTAATCGGTCGGCTGAAGAAAGCCAGCGACCGATCACCTTGATGTAAGACGGCCCCGAACCCCGAGCCAGAATCATCGCAGTCCACTGTAAATGTTTTGGAGAAGTCCGGAAGCTGCAATACTGGAGCCGTCGCGGTAGTCGACGCACAATCTCCACAAGCCGTCCTATTTTTTGACAAGGATAACTAGAGAGGAAAACTTAGATGTACTGTGGCGGATTATACCTTGCGACTGCATATTACGGCACTGTGTTTCAAGCTCCGTCTTTTGCGTAACCGCGTAGCGGTAAGGCCGCAAGATCACAGGGGCCATCCCTGGCAGCAAATGGATGACGTGGTCACAAGGCCTAGGTGGCGGCAACCCTGTAGGTTTGGCAAAGAGGTGCTGGAACTCGGCAAGGAGGGGCAGCAGCAGGTCCTGGCCGTCACACAAATGCGTCAGAGACAGAGCCGGCCCAGCCACTCCCATCCAGGTGATGAGGCGCATGTTGAGCCAGAAGGACATTCGTAGGGTGGAAAGTCCCATGTGATAGGCCCCAACGTGTGAAGCCATTGGACTCCTAAGATGGCGTCAAAACCTTAGCCTTTAATTTCTTTAAGAGAGATGATGCAGCACCGGAAGCCATGGTGAGTGGCTCTGATACCAATTGTTATGAACCTTAGTTCATAACGGGATAAACACCCGTCGGAGGAAGGTCGGATGGCGACGACTTGAGGTAGAATGACGCTAGGCGAAGGATGGCACCGATTGGGGGAGGAATAGATCTAGAGTAGTTGGTCTAAGAGAGAGACCAGATCTAGGAATCAGGGACTTAGGAATACTTCTTCATTATTCATTGCTTGATTCATAATGGATACATGCTATCCTTTTTATAGGAATGATCCAATTTGACGCCTAAGAAATAATCTATAAGGAAATTTATCTCTAACAATCCAATCTAATAATAATTTGTCAAACTAATAGATAATATCAAATACCTAATAGATAGATTTCTAAATAACAAACCATACCTAACACGTATGGTGCTACATTAACCGGCAGATGGACAGTGTTACGCTACAGTAAGCGTCAGCACCCTCGGATGAACAGTGCTTCGCTACAGTACCACACGCGTGGCGTATGTACCAGGCATATAGAAAATATAATTCAATGTTGTAGGTCCAGCTAAAAGAATCCAGTAATAACTCCAGGATCCGTATTAAATTTTAGTTTAGTTGCTCACCCAATTTATATGAAGACAATGGTGATCTTGGAGTTAATCTGATTAAAAAAGATGTTTCCTACCACAGCAACACAAAAATTATAAAGGATGGGCATCGCAGTAACTTCACATAAGACAGACAAGGATGTTACTCGTAATTCAGAAATATCATTTTTAACTCCAAGCTTCGGGTTTTGTTGGATGCAACCCAATGACAAATAAACCTGTCTTATGTTCCACATCATTAAAAAGAAGAGCAGGACATATGAAACTACACAGTGGAAACAAATATTTCACTACATAAGCTTTTTGGAGCATATGTGCCAGTAGCCCACAAGGAGCAAATCTATAATCCAAAATTCAAATATCATCACTTCCCTAGTTTATGGCAAATTAGGAAAATAGAAAACAAGAATTTACAGGACATCAATTTCTCATGCATCAGAACATTTTAATTTGATAGAAGAGGAGGATCTTTCACCAACCTTAGAATAATTGGTGTCAAGGGCTATAGCTAATGAACAATCCGCTATGGCATCTAAAATCTGGCCCATTGCTTGGTATGCAGCTGCACGATTACCAAAGCAGATCGCCGAAAAATGTAGTGACTCGGTATTGTTTAACAAAGCAGCGGTATAATGTTCCACAGCCTCTGAATATTTACCATCGCGAAAAGCTTCATTCCCAGCAGCCTGAAATGAAGAAAACAAGAATTTCATCCCACTAATGTGAAATCCTTGCAAACTGTGTTGAATATCTGGGACATTGTGTATGCACATGATCAATAAAAGCAACAGTGTAGAAAAAATGCTTCATATAGTTGGACATTATATTGTTAAAGAAGCACAGTATAGACGAAAGGCAGGATATACATTGTATAAAGCAACAAAGTGTAGACAAAATGGTAGATATAGTTGGAGTGTTGGTATTATATGGTCAGATTAGTGGAGCTGCGACAATGCAATTGATTACCTCTATCATGCCATCTGCTAAATCATTTATAGAAGTGAAATAACAAGGCAGAAATTGACATACTTTTAGGCGCAGTAGTTCAGAGATTGCCATGGAGAATGACGAAACTGATTGCAGAGACTGCTTCCGACACCTAGTCAATATTTTCATAAATTTAGCGAACCATATAAGTCATGACATATGGAACATAAAAACATACAAAACTGAAATAGCAATGGTAACAAAATATTACCTGTATTCCACAAGTGCTGCTTGCTCATGCTTCTTTAAGAACTCATGAGCCTCTTCAAGCTTTCCTATGAAGAAATATGACTTGGCTATAAGATAATAACGCCACAATTTCACAGAGCAACTGTAGTTGTCCAAGTTAATGTTTTTTGAATGCTCATCAGGACACATAGCGATACTATTTCTTTCTGCCAGATGCAGAGTTTCTTCACAAAACTGAATTACTTCTTCATACAGCCGCAACTGTTAAGTCCCACATAACTAACAGTTAACCAATAAACTTACTGGTGGTAAAGACAATGGAAAGTTAGCAATATAACATGTACAAGGTAAAATAAGTTTACCGTAAATACAGACCAGTAACAATGCTTCTGCTTTCATCATCATCAAGTTATCTGAATAAATACTTATGGACAAAGCATCGGAGATCATTTGTAAGGCACTGGGTATCCTGTCAAATGCCTTTTTTACAAGAAATTCCTTGGATTGAAGCATAAAACTGAAAACTTTCTGTTAACAAAAGACAAGAACATCCTGATTAGACAGTCAAGTTCCATGTATCAAAACATTTTGAATTTTTGATCAAATGTTTCCTGGGAAAAAGTTATATAAGGGTGCAGAAATCACATAAACTTTTTCCCCTGAATGAAATAAGACATTCAACTACAAACAGATAATTAAAATGGAGTAGAAATGCTCATTAAAAGGAAATAATGAATTAAGAAAATAAATAATCAGTCGTTACACTAAAACAAATTTAATGGCGACTTGGCAAGAATACTGGTTTAGCAAGCAACCGGGAAGGGGAGGCATTAGAAACGGTAATTCATAATCAAAGGGAGATTTGTCTAAAAAGTATTTTCTGCTGCCAGTCATGTATTGCAAACATCATTGCACAGTACGGGCCGAAGGTAGGTCAAGATTCAAGAATCCACCTGGTATCTTGCTCATATTTATCATGTATCTAGGTGGGTTAAATGGAACTAACTGCTCGAAAAGTTATCAGAAACTATTG
This sequence comes from Dendrocalamus latiflorus, assembly GCA_017311315.1. NCBI lineage: Eukaryota > Viridiplantae > Streptophyta > Magnoliopsida > Poales > Poaceae > Dendrocalamus > Dendrocalamus latiflorus. The sequence goes on along the minus strand of CM029670.1, from coordinate 2,400,751 downwards.
AAGAGTACATATGTTTACTTATGGATCTTCCAAATAGATTAGGAGGTGGGTGTTACGGCCCTTGGACCTCAGGGCGTAACGGTGGTTAGACGCCAGAGCTGTCCCGCCCGGCGCCGGCAAGGCTAACCCTAGATCGGGTCACCGCAGAATAGAACAGGGGAGAGGTAAGGCAAAAGAGATCCTTTATTATTTCTTCATATCCCCCAATGCTTGGGTTACATGGCTATACATAAGATGCAATCAAGGAAGAGTCCGGCTTAAGGCCGAGACCTACTCTTAATAGGAATCCTATTCTGAAAAGAATATCTAATCCGAATATAACTATATTAAGGACTGGGCGCAGCCAGATTAAGCTTTGGACTTCTGGCGGCGGTGGTAGACTATAACATCTCTCCCTCCCTCGCGAAGCAGCTCGTCCTCGAGCTGAAATGTTGGATAAGTCTCCCGGAAACGAGCCAACGGAACCCAAGAAGCATCAGCGACCGTCATTCCAGTCCATTGGACGAGAACATGCAGTTGTCCCTGGCGGCTCTCAGACTTCAATACCCGGAGTGGAGTCGGAAGAACGCGGCCCTGCTGGAGCGGAGGCAACGGAGGGGGTGTGGCTGGAGGCACACCCTGAAATTTCTTCAGTAACCCGACATGGAAGGTATCATGCAGTTTGGCAGTGGCCGGTAATTCCAGTTTGTAAGCCACCGACCCAATTCGCGCCAGGACTTTGTAAGGGCCAAAATATTTTGGTCCCAGCTTGCCTCCCCCTGACAACCCAAGTGAAACTGCTGGCCGGTGAAGGAGGCGCAGCCAGACCCAATCATCTACGGCAAAAGAAATATCACGGTGGTTTTGGTCGTAGTACTTCTTAGCATATTGCTGAGCCTGAAGAAGACGATCTCGGATGTCTTGAAGGAATTGATCACGGGCAAGCAAGGAGGCTTCTACAGCCTGAACTTCAGCGGCTCCTTTCTCATAAGAGCACAATGTTGGAGGGTCCCGGCCATAGACCACCTTGAAGGGAGTCTCGTGCAATGCGGAATGAAAAGAAGTGTTATAACAGTATTCAGCCCACGGCAACCACTCCAACCACTGGCGAGGGCGATCTCCAGTCAAACAGCGCAAATACATTGCAATGACCTTATTGACAGCTTCTGTTTGACCATCTGATTGTGGGTGGTAAGCTGAACTAAGATGAAGCCGAATGCCTGCTAAACGGAACAAATCCTGCCAAAAGTTGCTTGTGAAAACGGGGTCGCGATCGCTCACAATGGATGAGGGAATCCCATGAAGGCGCACAATTTCATTAAAGAAAACTCGGGCAACCGTTGTGGCTGAGTATGGGTGTGCGAGGGGCAGAAAATGCGCGTATTTGGAAAAGCGATCAATGACAGAAAGGATGACTGTTTTCCCGTGAACACGGGGGAGCCCTTCAATAAAATCCATCGCAATATCAGACCAAGGCTGAGTTGGAACATCTAATGGTTGGAGGAGGCCGGCGGGGTGCAGGTGTTCAATTTTGTTGCGCTGACAAACCATACAAGTCCGCACAAAGTCTTGCACCAGTTTTTTGGCTCCAGGAATGTGAAAATCTCTCCGCAACCGGTACAAGGTTTTCTGAATGCCTTCGTGAGCAGCATGGGCGTCAGTGAGAAGTAGCTGCACCGAAGGAGACGAAGCTGAGACAAAGATTCGACCGGAATGCAGGATGAGGCCATCTCGAATAGACCATGGAGTACCCAATGCCCCTGACTCAATATTGGCCCGAAGCTGCTGCAGTTCAGGATCAGCTAACACCTCATTCCTCAATTCAGGAAAAATGGCAAAAGCTGGTGAGGAAAGAGCCATCAAGCTGGACGGAGGACAGTCGCGGCGGGAGAGGGCATCGGCAACGGTGTTTAAGCGGCCCGGTCGAAATTCCACCGTGAAGTCATATCCAAACAATTTGCTGACCCAGTGATGTTGCGGCATGGTGGAGAGGCGTTGATCCAACAAGAACTTTAAGCTATAATGATCTGTGCGAATGAGGAAAATACGGCCCCACAAGTATGGTCTCCAATGACGGACTGCTTGAACGAGGCCAATCAATTCGCGTTCATATGCCGGCAGTTTGGAGTGGCGCGGGACCACAGGGCGACTGAAGAAGGCTATCGGTCCTGCACCTTGATGAAGAACGGCGCCAATCCCGGTCCCGGATGCATCACACTCAACAATAAATTGTTGTGTGAAGTCTGGCATGTGCAGGACTGGTGCTGTTGACAGGGCTGCCTTGAGGGCCACGAAGGCTTGCTGAGCCTCGGGCGACCATCCAAAGGCGTCTTTCTTTAGAAGATTAGTGAGGGGCGCAGCTATCTTCCCAAAATCTCGGATAAATTTGCGGTAATAGCCTGCAAGACCTAAAAATCCACACAATGCTTTAATAGTCTTGGGCTGTGGCCAATCTGCAATTGCCTGTACTTTAGCAGGATCCATGGCGACGCCTCCCTCTGAAATTATATGGCCCAAGTAAGAAACCGACGAAAGACCAAATGAGCACTTGGATTTCTTGAGGAACAGTTCATTTTGTCGCAAGAGTGTAAAGACCATGCGGATGTGCTTCAGATGATCGACCCAGGAAGGACTATAGATTAAGATATCATCAAAAAATACCAACACGAAGCTTCTCAAGTAGGGGCGAAGAATAGCCTGCATCAGGGCCTGGAATGTGGCCGGCGCGTTAGTCAACCCGAAGGGCATAACTAAGAATTCAAAAAGACCTTCATGAGTACGAAAGGCTGTCATAAATATATCAGCAGGGTGCATGCGGACTTGGTGATATCCAGACCTAAGGTCTAGTTTGGTGAAGAACCGGGCACCCCGTAATTCATCCAAAAGCTCATCGACCACTGGAATTGGAAATTTATCCTTAACGGTCAATTCATTGAGTGCACGATAGTCGACACAGAAGCGCCAAGTGTTATCATGTTTTTTGACCAATAAGACCGGGGAGGAGAAGCAGGAGTGACTACGGCGAATGATGCCGCGCTTGAGCATGTCGGAGCATTGCCGCTCCAGTTCGTCCTTCTGATGATGTGGGTATCGGTATGGACGGACGGAGACCGGAGCTGCCCCCGGACGAAGACGGATACGGTGGTCTTGTTGTCGCACCGGAGGAAGCCCAGACGGCTCTGCAAAAAGATCATCAAATTCTGCCAGGAAGGGTTGGAGTTCGTCATGACCAGATTGCACCAAGGCTTGCATGGGCCGGTCCGTGGAGAGCCCTTGCCATTGTATCCGTCGGCCATCCAGCCAGAACATCAGTCAGCTCGTCGAAGTCCCAACGGATCGGTCCCAAAGTCTTCAGCCAATGGACACCGAGAACAATATCAAATCCATCCAGCGGAATTGCATAAGCTGTTAGTGAAAACGGAGTCTGATGGACCGACAGCTGAAACTGATGACAAACCCCGGCACAATCGAGTCGCTCGCCATTGGCGATTTTAACGCGCAGGCCGTGGCAAGGAAGCAAACGTACCCCCGTTGCTTGCACAACCCGGGCACTGATGAAGTTATGGGTGGACCCCGAGTCAACGAGCGCCACGAAGCGCTTGGTGCCGATGGTGACCGAAAGCTGCATGGTTCCCCCAGTGGATGCTCCAGTCACTGCGTGGAGGGATATCTCTGGCGAAGGATTCTCCAGATCGAGCTCATGCAGTCCCAGTGCATCATCACCTGATTCAGTGTCCCCATTCATGTCAATGTAAGTGAGAAAAGGCTGCTTACAACGGTGGCCGGGCTGGAACTTTTCATCACAGTTGTAGCACAATCCCTTTGAGCGACGGTCGGCCAATTCCGTCGGCGTAAGACGCCGGAAGGGCTTCGCTGGCCGTGTTCCCGTTGTGGCATTCGGGGTAGGCAACTCTTGAGGACGCCCCGGAACTGGTATGGAAGGCCGCTGGAAGGAACGCCCCGGACGGTGTTGTGGAAGTGAGTCGCCCGCGGGTGTTTGCGCGTGTCGTTCATATGCGCGGGCGAGGCTCATAGCCACCTGAAGATTTGCCGGCTGTTGCAGTTCAACATCCGTGCGCAGAGGCTCTGTGAGACCAGCCGTAAAGATCTGGACTTGTTGTAGGGGTAACAGACGATCAGCACGACAGAGGAGTGCCAAGAATTTGGTTTGGTAATCGCTGACTGTCCCCGTCTGTTGCAGCCGAGTCAATTCCCCCAAGGGGTTACTCCGGAGGGGTGGTCCAAACCTCATGTGGCATAGGTCTTTGAATTGATCCCACGTTGGTTGGTCGTCGTCGCGCTCCAATTGAAAATACCACTGCTGAGCAATTCCCGTGAGATGGTATGATGCGAGCCAAGCTTTGTCCCCTTCCTCCGTACACTGGCCACGAAAGAACTGATCACAACGGTTGAGCCAAGACAGGGGATCATCGGACCCATCGTAGGTAGGGAACTCCAGTTTGTGATAACGTGGAGCGCTGGCATATGGACTTGGTGCTGCTTGGAAACGAGGAGGCATGGACGTGTGTGATGGCAGTGATGGCTGCGGGCAGAAGCGCGGCATGGATGGCGGCGGACGCAGCATCTGGTGAGCTGCCGATCCTTCAAGGAACGGGGCTGGCGCTGCTGAAACTGCATAGGCGGCGGTGACAAGGTCCCCTGGAAAGGCGGCGGGGTTTGCCCCCGATGGAATCGGCAATAATCCATGCGGCGGAACAGAAAGTACGCCCTCCGAGATTGATGCGGAGGTGGTGACGGCGGAAGGCGGCCAGTGTTGATGAAGCAGCCCGGATGTCGTGGCAAGAGAGACTTTCTCCGACTCGAGGGCAGCAAATTTGGCGTTGGTGATGATGCTTTGCCGCGCTAAGTCTGCGATTTTGGAGTTCATCTCCGCCATTTGCTCCTGAATCGCCTTCAGCGTTGCACTGATCGAGTTGGCCTCCTCGCTGGAATCGGAACCCGGCATCACTGATACCAAGTTGTTACGGCCCTGGGACCTCAGGGCGTAACGGTGGTTAGACGCCAGAGCTGTCCCGCCCGGCGCCGGAAAGGCTAACCCTAGATCAGGTCACCGCAGAATAGAACAGGGGAGAGGTAAGGCAAAAGAGATCCTTTATTATTTCTTCATATCCCCCAATGCTTGGGTTACATGGCTATACATAAGATGCAATCAAGGAAGAGTCCGGCTTAAGGCCGAGACCTACTCTTAATAGGAATCCTATTCTGAAAAGAATATCTAATCCGAATATAACTATATTAAGGACTGGGCGCAGCCAGATTAAGCTTTGGACTTCTGGCGGCGGTGGTAGACTATAACAGTGGGAGCCTGGGAGGGCTATTTTCCAGTTTATCTGGCATGTTCAGCTGAACTGCAGCAGGAACAGTTAATGAGACAGCAAGTTAGGAGCTGGAGCTCTGTGTTACATTATGTAGGAGGAAGACAAATGGATTGCATCATGAAGCTCTAGGAGAAGAAATAGCATTTAAACTGACAACTTAGGAGTATTTGAATGAAAAGTGGAAATGGTGGATGGATGGAATGGAGCAAGAATGTTAAAATCGCTCAAACAAAGAATGCAAGATAGTTTTTCACTGATGTCCCCAAAGCTAACAGTTCCTCAGAGACCCCAATACAAACTAGAAACTTTTAAGACAAAATCCATTTATTCCAATGCAAAATACAGTATATGTTAAAACTCTTCTGCCAATTCTGTCTTAATGGCTTGCAGGGCTTCCTCAATAACATATAGCTTTTAGCAGTTTTAAAGTCTAACCTCTAATCTCCAAACTAAAATGAAAATTAACAATTTGACTTAACATAAGCATGAATAAGGTAGTTATTTTGCAATAGGGTTCCTCAATAGCTTGCATAATCATGCATGCTTCTAGCTATCCAATTCTCTGTTCAAAAGTAAAAACTTACTTAAACTAGAATGTGTATGCTATCATTTAGTTTTGTAGAGAAAATTTACAAGCTTGTTTGCTTTCTGGTTTCAAAATACTAGTAAGTAGTAACTAATTAAAGGAACGGTAATTGGTAAAACAAACTAATTTCACAGATTCCTCAAGATATGTTACCATGGGAAAATGACAGCATAATACCAAACAATTACGTGGTGTGCTACCTGAGCCTTTTGTAGACCATCAGAAGCCTCTTCTATGATTTTATGGTCCAAGTTTGCCGCGTGATTAGAATTCAAACAAATTTCAAAACCCTTTTGTGCTTCTTCGACATCGCCCAGAGCAAGTAGGCAGCTATACCCATTTAGCCAAGCATATTGATTAGTTCATATATTCAAAATTTCGAATACATAATAAGGGGAGACACATTTATAACTAATTAAATGCAATAATGCATTACTAATCTTAAATACATCTTATTGAGACATGCGAGTTCAACCTCTGACAGAAAATTTGATTTCTATTACCCCTACTCTACTCAATAGAATATAGGTTATGGTGGAGAAATCGCATTTGCCTTCATCAAGACTTCTCCAACAATTGTTCTGTAGATTATGTTATGGACTTCAAATAAACAAGGCTAGTAACACCTTGCAAACCAACGTCAATTGAATGTACACATACAGCAAGCACTAGAGTTAGGCATGTTAAGGTAGTATTCGACCATAAACTTAGTTATAAAACATGAAAAAAAACATTTCCTCTGAGATCTGTAATTGGTTAGGTTAAGTCAAATATCATTGAATTCCTAGGAAAATCCATCAAATTAGTTGGATGTTTCCGTGGATTTTCCATAAGAACAAGTATCTAGCCTTTTCCTTCACTGAATAAAAAGTTTATGAGTTATGATGCAAAATCTGATGGTTTTCCTAAACAAAGACAGTAAAAGTGTGAAAGTCAGCATATTAGTCATTATATCAGTAGCACAACACTAGCTTTTGATCTTACTTGGCAGCTCTGACTTGTGCCTTGAGAAAGCTGGAATCAATATCAATAGCCTTCCGACAATCAGAGAGGGCCTCTCTCATCCTACCAAGAGACATCCGGGTAGCTGCACGGTTGCTGTAGCACAGCATTAATGCTTTCCAAGAATTTTCATTTGGAGAAACAGAATTAATCCCATGGGTATAGCATTCCTCAGCCTTAGCTAACTGTCCTTCTGTGTATGCTTGGTTTCCCCTAGTGCAAATTATACAAATCAGCTTAAAAGGCACCAAATATCACCCAAAAAATATACAGTTAAAGCAACAGAAAGGAAACCTAGTAACCTATACAATCTCCATATTCAGTCTAAAAACTCAGAATATATGTCACTTTTAATTACTTATTTATTCATAAAGACAACTACCATTCGTGGAAATCTACATTCTTGGCCAGCAGTCCAGCACATTCCAGATTGCTCGAATAGAGCACATGATTTGTATTTTTGAAGCACAAACATAATCACATAGCATGAGGAATTGGAATGAAAAAGCTATAACCGAAAAACAAATATCTGAATTTGATTGACTGAAATAAACATGTTGGTATGCAGGTGATTTCTTCTGTTATAGAAGTTCAAGCAAAGTTGCAGCCCTTTCTAATTTAAAGTTTGGATCCAGCTTAATCTGAGATAGGGATGTCCTCAGCAACTGACCGGGCCCAAATGTATTATTCTACCTTCGGCAAAATAACCAAAACAAATACCAATGCAACAAAAAATATCACCTAAAAAGCTGTTTGGAAAAGCTTCAAAAGAATTGAGCTTTAAGGGAGCATGCACATATTAGACAGTACAAAGGTTTAAATGTTATATTTGTAACAGTACAAAGGTTTAAGTTATTAAAACAAAGGAGTTGGTATAGAAGCTAATATCTGTATAATAAATAAGCTTGTAACTAAAGACAAAAGCTGGTGTAGGCACCTTATACGCCATGTTTCACAATCTTCCTGATATCCAAAGTTTTCTGTTTTTGTACATGTTGGTACTCTACTCACTGTTACCACTTTAGGTTCTGCTTTGCAGTATTCAGTCCATTGAGCACCTAGAGCTGTGCTCAGCTGGCTTGCTGAAAATTTGGAGTGTGCAAAACCAATAGCAGATGTACGAAGGCTTTGAACAGAGTTAGCATTATTACCCATTCCTCCACAACTTTTCTTGTTATGTCGTCTTTGTGAGTGCAGCTTACTGTGATCAAAACTAGATGAAGCAAATGTGAAGTCAGATTGACCAGAATTTTCCAAGTTTGCCGCAAAAGTAAACCCAGTTCCATCATGGCTACTTTCTGCTGTTTGCGTAGCATCAGCTTCCTCTGGGCAGCAGTTACCTATACAGATACCAGAGTCCTCTAAACCGAAGCTAACTATTTCTTTCAAATGCAGGTTTAGTTCTGGAGCCACTTTTCCAGAGAAACAGTCACTTGTAAAGACTGTTTGTAAGGAAGAAACCTGGCGGGCTGATGAGAACTTATTTGGTTTAACTGCCCTTCTATCCATGTTCATACCCTTAACCCCTCCCTTGTCCCTAGATGCTGCATTGTGGTCGTGTACCGATGCTGCTACTACAGTCCTTCGTGTTTCTGTACCATCAGGCAACTTTGCAAAAGAAACCTTCGGACTGTCACATTGAGATCCAAAGTTAGAATGTGCAGCATTTGAGGCCTTTTCTGTTTCAGGAATTTCAAGAGGTCCCAAATGTGGAGGATCCCTGTTATTTGAACCATGTGCAGGCTGCAGCTTGGCGCATGCACTATGTTCAGAAGCTGAAGGATCAAGTTGTTCAGAGCTGTATGTTACATTCTCTTTATCGGCTGAATCTACCTTCTTGATATCACTCAGCGCTATATTTGCAGTCCGCCTGTGCCCAGAACTAGCACACTCACCAAAAACAAAAAGTTTCTGCTCAACATCACCACCATTTGCGGAAACTTTACTTCCATCCTTTGTGAAGTCACCTTCATCCACTGAATCTCCGACGGATGAGTTACCCCCATCCTTAGTGAATTCTGTAGAAACATTCTTGTCGGTACATATTGTTGAATTAACCACTAGACCAGCTAATGATGAGCTTGTCTCCGTAATCTCGCATCCTATTGTTTGAGACTGTAGGCCACGCCCTTCATCGAGCTGCTCGGTCTCTCCATGAAGAATGCTCGGACAAAAAACCTCATGCAAGTTCAAACTGCTTTCGCAGGCACCAAAACTATCACCGGCGTTCATCTCCAGCACCGAATCATTTCCTCTGGAAACATCAGCACTGGCATCGCTTTGTTTACCAGAAGAATCATTTAAGATGATCTCCTCGACTGTTGCCGAGATACTAGACAATGAGGCGACACCGGATCCAAACGAGAAGCTCCTCTTCACCTCCGATGCTCCCGACACGCCGCTGCCAAACACAAACTTAGCGTCACTAGAGGAACTCCATGAGCTCAATGATGACGAATCCTCCTCGACGCCGCGGCTAGACGCCGCGTCCCCGCCGAAGACGAAGGCCGCGGGGCGCGATCCCGCCGGCCCCACGCCCGCAGTGCTCGGTCGCGAGCCGGAGCAGGCCGCGCCGCCCAACGCGAAGCTCGGGAACTCCCCGCCGGGGCGCCGGCTAGGGGAGGAGGCAACGGGGTGGTCCGATCGGAAGGCGGCCGCCTGGCGCCGCGGCTTGGCTACGCGGGGCCTGGGGATGGGGGTCGCAGCGGGGATGGTGGGGAATGGGGCGGAGGCGGCGAACGGATCGGGCGCGGGATCCATCGGCGGCAGCGGCCGGAGAGCGTGTACGGCGGAGGACACGTGGGGGACTGGGGGGACGTGGCTTTCGTTTTCCGGCGGGGCTGGGGGGTGGGCCATAGGCAGAGGGAGAGAAGGAAATAGAAACGGATTGGATCGATCTGTACATTAGTGGAAAAAAGAAAAATGGAAGGGAAAGGAAAAGGAAAAGAAAAAGAATGATCATGCTGACACGGCTTGGGTGTTGGTATTACATTAGTGGTGTTTCACCTAACTTTCCGTTTAAATTTCTATTTGTGTCTTTTTAGTTTTGGATAAAATTATATTGTAACTATTATTAGTTTTTTAGAAAAATAAAATTAAGAAAAACTTGGAAAAAACTGTTATATAGTCACAAAAAATGTAAAAGAATAAGAACGAAAAAACTAAAAAATTAAAATTAGGAATCAATGTATTTCAAGTAGCTTCTGATTTAAACAAACCAAAAACCAAAATAACCCAAAAGTTAAAATTATTTGAAACGAGACCATTATATGGTCACCAACTCGCCATGCGCAAGCAATGCCAAGCATCCTCGTCGTGGGATCCCACTCCCATCACTCCATCAGGATCTCCATCCAACACCTCCTGAATAAGTTTGGCAAACAAAAACAATGGTATACGGGTTTTACTTACATTGAAAAGAACAACTTGTCTTGTTTTAGCGACTGCCCATTTTCTTCTTAATTGAAAAAACATCTAGTTTCTCATATGTACTCTCGTTTTAGTCGAAGGGGTTAATAATTAATCCATAGTTATCTAACATCACAGTCTAATTAAGCAGCGAAGTAATCCTAAACGAGGGAAATAGTAAAAAATTGTTGAACATCTAGTCAAATTTCGGCATATTTTAATCCAGAAATTCAGCGTATAAAACATGACATAAACATGCATGAGTGATCTATCATCGACGTATTTATATTCGCTAACGAATAAGCTAACAGAAACATCTATTAACATATTCATAGCGCACAGAAACAAATACACCAGAAACGGTTTCGGATTATACCCTCGGGCGGGGCCAGTGCCGGAGACACCGGAGGCGCCGTTACCATCAGTCGTCATGATGGCCTATTCGATGTAGTCGATCAAGGCGTGATGCAGGAAGAAGCTTGATGCAGGAAGATGTTCGCAGTGCAGTCCCGCGAACGATTCACCACCAGGAAGAAGACGTCGCAGATTGAGTAGTCGCGCTGATGCGCTCCCCAAAAACTTGATCGCCCGCCTACCCGTGCAGGTACACAAACGGACGGAGCTTCGGAGGCCTACTCGTCCAGAAACTTGTGCGCGCAAGGTTCTGGACTGGAGATGACAGAGAGCAGCAACAAAAACAGAACCACAAGAAAACTGTTCTCTCATTTCTTTTTCCCGTATGGAGTAGAGAGTCTTTTGTAACAGCAAAAACGAAGAGGCCAGAGTAACTGCAGCCATTACCTCGGAAGTAACCGCAGTCATAATCCACTGGTAACTGCACCGTTACTGCCAGCCACTCGTTAATGCTAGTTACTGCGAGTCGTTTCGATTTTCGAATAGATAAAGAAAAACGCGCCCGCACCCGACACGCCTGCGCGCGTACGCGTACGCACACGCACACGCACCGCACCACACGGCACGGCACGGCACGGCACGGCGCAGCGCGGCGTGGCGTGGCGAGGCGAGCGAGCGCGCGCGTGTATTGGCTCTCTCCAATTCCACAAGGGGGTTACCACGTTCCACCTTTTAAAGTGGTGTAACTCTCATTCAATTCTCCATATGGGACTAAACAATTTTCTACCTAGCATTAGTTGTGGGCCTAGGAATTTCATTTGATTAATTGCTAAATTAAAATGGGCCTATCCCAATTAATCCAACAATCCCCACCAAATTTCAAGGCACACGAGAAATGCTCTCAGTTCTGCTGTTGTTTGATATACCAGTGTTTCGATGGAGACTGTTAAGTTGAACATCCACCTAGGAAAGGAGTTACACTCATCCACAACTGAACAATGGACTATGCCTTGAATTGACAGTTTTGTGCGAACAAGCTTTACCCAATTCCTTTACTAGTACTAGGCTGCCTAAAGCATCCCCTCTGGTTGGAGCGTATAAGTCATACTCCAAGCCTATTCATGAGTATCTAGAGATCACCCAAATCTCATAGACTGTGACCAGCGGTCGAACTCATATAGGTGTGTTCTTTCTAAGATGTCCTGTAGGCCGACATCTCTGCTTTAAAAAGCCACTTGGATCACATTAAGGTAAAAACCAACCTGCCATACAGAATAGGAGAGAAGCGCATCACTGAAGAAATGAGCCCTGTAAAGGTCTCTCCTCCCAGTCAACCAACAGCTTGTTTCACCATCCTACTTCACGGGATCTCCGATCACATAGAACAGGTTACCACTATGGTATGACTTATGTGGGTCTCAGGCCCATCTCACTCGATGCACTATCTATCACATTACGTGATAAACCCTTTGTAAATTGGTCTGCCAGATTCTTAGCTGTCTGGACATAGTCCAGTGCTATAACTCCGGAGTTTTTCAGCTTTCTGACAGACTTCAACCGCCTCTTAACATGCCTAGATGACTTCATGTTGTCCTTAGAACTGTTCACCTTGATAATTACAGTCTGATTATCACAGTTCATCAGGATAGCCGGTATCGGTTTTTCAACCACCGGCAGATCCATAAGGAGTTCACGAAGCCACTCAGCCTCAACAGTGGCGGTATCTAACGCTGTGAGTTCTGCTTCCATTGTTGACCTCGTTAAGATGGTCTGCTTGCAAGACTTCCAGGAAACAGCACCACCTCCAAGTGTGAACACATATCCACTCGTGGCTTTTATCTCATCAGCATCAGAGATCCAGTTTGAATCACTATATCCCTCCAGTACCTTTGGGTACCCAGCATAGTGAATGCCATAGCTCACAGTTGCCTTTAGATAGCGCATCACTCTCTCAAGAGCACGCCAATGATCATCTCCCGGATTTGAAACAAACCGGCTTAGCTTGCTCACAGCAAACGAGATGTCAGGCCTCGTAGCACTAGCTAAATACATCAATGAGCCAATGATCTGGGAGTATCTCAATTGATCCCTTGTTATTCTTCGGTTTTTCCTCAATAATACACTAGGATCATAAGGAGTAGAAGCAGGCTTGCAGTCACTATAACCAAAGCGACTCAAGACCTTATCCACATAGTGGGATTGCACGAGTGTAACCCCACCATCACCTTCTCTCAGTAGCTTAATGTTAAGAATCACATCAGCCACTCCCAAATCTTTCATCTCAAAATTCTTGGACAGAAAGTCCTTGACCTCCTCAATCACATTGAGGTTGGTCCCAAAAATCAGTATGTCATCAACATACAAGCACAAGATCACTCCTTCTCCCCCACCATAGCGATAGTACACACATTTGTCAGCTTCATTCACAACAAAGCCAGCAGATGTCAAAGTTTTGTCAAACTTCTCATGCCATTGCTTAGGTGCTTGCTTTAGGCCATACAAAGACTTTAACAACTTGCACACCTTTCCTTCTTGACCTTCTACCACAAACCCGTCTGGCTGATCCATATAAATCTCCTCCTCCAACTCTCCATTTAAGAAAGCTGTCTTAACGTCCATTTGATGAACGAGAAGACCATGAGAAGCAGCCAGGGCAAGTAGTACTCGAATTGTGGTCAGTCGGGCAACAGGTGAATAAGTATCAAAGAAGTCCTCGCCTTCTTTCTGGGTATAACCCTTGGCCACAAGCCTTGCCTTGTACTTTTCAATTGTACCATCAGGCCTAAGCTTTTCCTTGAAAATCCATTTACATCCTACAGGTTTACACCCATAAGGACGGTCAACGACCTCCCAAGTTCCATTAGACATAATAGAGTCCATCTCACTCCGTACTGCTTCCTTCCAATAGTCAGCGTCAGGAGAAGAATATGCCTCTTCCATGGTTCTTGGAGTGTCATCCACGAGATATACAATGAAATCATCACCAAAAGACTTTGCAATCCTCTGTCTCTTACTCTTTCGAGTAACTTCATTGTTATCCTCTTCAGGATTTTCCATAGGCGTTTCCTCAACATGTTCTATCGGCACAAAGGAATCAAGGGAAATTATAGGTTCTTGACTAGATGAGCTAGGTACATCATTATTCATAGGAAATTCATTCTCAAAAAATGTAGCATCTCTGGACTCTATGATTGTACCAATACGCACGTCAGGCACTCCAGATTTTATAATTAAGAACCTATAACCCACGCTGTGTATAGCATAACCAAGGAATACACAATCTACGGTTTTTGGTCCAAGTTTGCGCTTCTTGACAATTGGCACGTTAACTTTGGCCAAACATCCCCAGGTGCGCAGGTATGAGAGAGTCAACTTCTTCTTTTCCCATTCCTCGAATGGTGTTACTTCTTTGTTCTTTGTAGGAACTCTATTCAGGACATGACATGCGGTCAATATAGCCTCACCCCACCATTCCTTAGAAAGTCCCGCAGTGTCTAACATGGCGTTAACCAAATCAGTTAGAGTGCGGTTCTTTCTTTCGGCAATCCCGTTTGATTCAGGAGAATAGGGAGGCGTCCTCTCATGAATAATTCCATGTTCCTCGCAGAATACAGTAAACTCATTTGAAAAATACTCTCCTCCACGATCAGACCTTACCCGCTTGATTTTCCTTTCAAGTTGGTTTTCTACCTCAGCTTTATAGATCTTAAAGTAATTCAATGCTTCATCTTTTGTTTTCAATAAGTACACGTAGCAAAATCTAGTGCAATCATCTATAAGCGTCATGAAATATTTCTTTCCCCCTTTAGTCAACACGCCATTCATCTCGCATAAATCAGAATGAATGAGTTCTAACGGTGCCAAATTCCTCGCCTCTTTTGCTGCCTTGTGAGGCTTGCGAGGTTGTTTCGATTGAACACACGCATGGCACTTAGAACCTTTGACCAAAGTGAATTTCGGGATTAAACTCATATTAGCTAAGCGCGTCATACACCCAAAATTAACATGACAAAGTCGTGAATGCCAAACATTAGACTCATCATCATCATTACACACATGGTTCACAATTTTATTACAGGAATCCATCAAAGAAAAACGGAACAAACCTCCGCTCTCATAGCCTTTACCAACAAATGTTCCATACTTAGGCACGACACATTTATTGGACTCAAAAGCAAGCCTAAAACCATCTCTACATAGTAGAGATCCGCTAACGAGATTCTTCTTTATGGAGGGGACATGCTGCACGTTCTTCAACTGCACAGTCTTTCCCGAAGTAAACTTCAGATCGACCGTACCAACACCATGAACAGCTGCATGCGATCCGTTCCCCATCAACAAGGAGCAACCTCGACCGACCTGATAAGATGAAAACAAGGAAATATCAGCACAAACATGAATATTAGCACCAGTGTCAACCCACCATTCAGGTGATTGAAAACAGAAAGAACTGTAGGTAAATAATTACCGTACCCCGATGTTCCTCCAGCATCACTAATAACCATGTTGGCAGACTTCTTCTGCTTATCCTTGCGATCTGGACAATCCTTAGCCCAATGGCCAGAATCACCGCACACAAAGCAGCTGCCCTTTCCTTTGCCTTTCTTCTTAAACTCAGTGGTAGCCTTGGGCTTGACAAAAGGCTTATTTTTCTTTTTGTTGTGGAAAGCCTGAGGATTCTTCTTCTGCACCAAATTGGCGCTAGAACCTCCCTCAGCAGCAACTTTCTTGCCACGAGTATCTTTTGCCCTCGCCTTCTCTTCAACACCAAGAGTGCCAATGAGATCAGTAACACTGAACTCCTGCCTCTTGTGCTTTAGAGAAGTAGCAAAATCCGACCAAGAGGGTGGTAACTTGGCGATAATACCGCCAGCCACAAACTTGTCCGGTAACTCGCACTTATTGTTCTCAAGCTCCTTTGCCAGCGCCTGAATCTCATGAGCTTGCTCTACTACAGAACGGTCATCGACCATCTTGTAGTCATAGAACTGCTCCATGACATACAGCTCACTGCCAGCATCGGAAACTCCGAACTTGGCCTCAAGTGCATTCCACATATCTTTCCCCGTAGGCAAATGCATGTACACATCCACAATGTTATCCGCCAGTATATTGACAAGTGCACCTCGAAAAAAGTTATCCGCTACATTGAACTTGCGTTCATCCTCATCAGACAGAGGCTCAGCGGGCTTTCCTTGTGCAACATGAAAACATTCCATGGCAGTAAACCACAGGATTGCGCGTGCACGCCATCTCTTAAAATTGGAACCATCAAACGGAGGGTGCGGTTTAAGCGACGCAGCAAAGCCAACTACCGAAAAAGACCTATCAAGTTTTTGGATTGTTGAACATCTAGTCAAATTTCGGCATATTTTAATCCAGAAATTCAGCGTATAAAATATGACATAAACATGCATGAGTGATCTATCATCGACGTATTTATATTCGCTAACGAATAAGCTAACAGAAACATCTATTAACATATTCATAGCGCACAGAAACAAATACACCAGAAACGGTTTCGGATTATACCCTCGGGCGGGGCCAGTGCCGGAGACACCGGAGGCGCCGTTACCATCAGTCGTCATGATGGCCTATTCGATGTAGTCGATCAAGGCGTGATGCAGGAAGAAGCTTGATGCAGGAAGATGTTCGCAGTGCAGTCCCGCGAACGATTCACCACCAGGAAGAAGACGTCGCAGATTGAGTAGTCGCGCTGATGCGCTCCCCAAAAACTTGATCGCCCGCCTACCCGTGCAGGTACACAAACGGACGGAGCTTCGGAGGCCTACTCGTCCAGAAACTTGTGCGCGCAAGGTTCTGGACTGGAGATGACAGAGAGTTTTTCCCGTATGGAGTAGAGAGTCTTTTGTAACAGCAAAAACGAAGAGGCCAGAGTAACTGCAGCCATTACCTCGGAAGTAACCGCAGTCATAATCCACTGGTAACTGCACCGTTACTGCCAGCCACTCGTTAATGCTAGTTACTGCGAGTCGTTTCGATTTTCGAATAGATAAAGAAAAACGCGCCCGCACCCGACACGCACGGCACGGCGCAGCGCGGCGTGGCGTGGCGAGGCGAGCGCGCGCGTGTATTGGCTCTCTCCAATTCCACAAGGGGGTTACCACGTTCCACCTTTTAAAGTGGTGTAACTCCCATTCAATTCTCCATATGGGACTAAACAATTTTCTACCTAGCATTAGTTGTGGGCCTAGGAATTTCATTTGATTAATTGCTAAATTAAAATGGGCCTATCCCAATTAATCCAACAAAAATTTTACTTTTCAGGCACAAGGTAAGTTTTGAATCCGCCGCACGGGTAGCACAAAGAAGCCATTAATGCATAGTACATCGAGATGGCCAAGCTTGCGGACAGCACAGATGAGGGGGCAGCTACATGGACGCACAGGAAATCTGCGTTCACGAAAGTAGGTTTTTTTCGTTGTTCTATAGTTTAGCTTTCTACAATAACTTATTTTTAAATAAAAATATTTTTTAAAATAGAATTTACAAGTTGATTATAGTAAACACTGTTTCGACTTCATATATATTGGTTAAAATTATAGCAGATATCTTTCTCTAGACTCTCTTACGAACCGTCAGAATTCAAAATTTTAAACTAAAAGTCATAAACCACTGGGAAAAAAACTCATATATAGTGTCCGTGCCAATTTAGTCTCGGATCCAAACTAGCATGCGTGCATGCATGACAACTTTGTTTGTTTTTCGGACCGAAAACAACAACCACTCGGTGCTGTTTGCCCATCTCATCAACCTCTAAACATAAGCAAGCGCCTATGTTTATTTACTTATTATTCTTCCTTAGCTTATTTAAGTGCTACTATCGCATGCATCCCTCCATGCAAAAGTACGTACGCACGCACCGCGCGTTGTACGCGCGTGCACCTCGATCGCCGCCGGCCATCAGCGGCCGCCGTGGCGGCGGGAGCTCTGGCCGCCGTCCTGCTGCGCCGGCGGCTGCTGCGCCGGCGGCCACGTCCCGTGGCGGCGGGAGCTCTGGCCGCCGTCCTGCTGCGCCGGCGGCCACGTCCCGTGGCGGCGGGAGCTCTGGCCGCCGTCCTGCTGCGCCGGCGGCTGCTGCGCCGGCGGCTGCTGCGCCGGCGGCCAGGACGTGGCGGTGGATCCGGTGCTCTCGGTGCGGGAGAGCCGCTGCGACGGCGACGGGCGGTTGGCCGGCGTGTAGAAGTTGGCGTAGTTGTACGCCTGGGAGGCGACGCGGCGGGCGTACTCGACGCCGAGCGCCTGGTTGGCGCGCCCGAGCTGCTCCGCCTGCGCGCGCAGCGCGGAGTTGTGCATGGCGATGCGCTGGTTCTCCTGCTCCAGCCACTTGTTCTGCGCCTCCGCCGCCTCGTTCTCCTGCTGCATCTTCTTCATCTCCTCGTCCGCCATGCCTGGCCGATCGAGCGCAATTCGACTGATTTCCAGAAGAAGAAAAAAATAGTTGGGTCATGCGTAGCAAAAATCCAAAAAAGAAATAATTTTGCAAATGATAAACGAAACTAATTAACTCAAAGAGTCAACGAGCAAACTGATACTTACGCCAGTAAATTGTAAGAACACCACGGAGACGGCCTGAGCGCGTGATCACCTGCTGAGATCGATTTGCATAGCTATGTTTGACATTAATTTATAGGCTGGGCGTGTTCTTGTTTTTGGAAGGGTGTTACGCTAATTGCGATTTTGTTATTATTTCATTTATTAATTAGATAGCGATACGATCCTTCTAAAAATAACACGCGATTTTGATTATTGAATCGTGTATCAGAAACCAAATCTTACCTGTTTTGGGCAGCTCATTTAGTTTCGTTTTGGTTTATGTACGGATCTTAGTCCAGTCTCAGTGGAGGTTTCATGTCCCAGTTTCCAACATACATATATTTTGGAAACAGTACAGAAGAGTTTCATCCCCCATGAAACTCTCTCTACTCCCATGAAACTTTTATCATCTCTCTTCATCAATACAGTGCCATGTCAGCGTATTTAATGCCCATAAAACTCCATAAAACCCTCACTGAGACTGGCCTTAGAGCAAGTTTAATAAGGCTGACTGTGCTAGCTATAAGGGAATCCATGTCAGCATAGTCCTATGTGGAGGGGAGAGAAAAGGAGAGAGAGAGCCAAGCCGGCTCCCATGCAAGAGTCAGGCTATAGCACAGGAAAAGAGGTGTTATCCATGCATGTACCAATAGAACTAACTGCTATACCCATGCATGTATTAAATGACCAATATCCATGTATGTATTAAATGATTGAGAGCTCTTGTAGAGACAACTTATAGCCAGCTTATTGTATGAGTTGGCTGCATCTTACCTTTTGATGACATGGAAATGTATTGGAGGTAGCAGCTATCTATACTATTAAACTTGCTCTTATTTGTTTTCGTGAGAAGATGTGGCTACGCGATTTCATTTTGATTTGTGTTTCTAGCTACATGGCAACATCGATCAGGCATTTAATTCCTCGCTGTGCTTATTTATCCGCAATAATTAATCCAGCCCCGTTTCCTCTTGGAGAATAGATACATGTAAAGACGCCATGACTTTTTATGGATGATCCTTTTTCAAAGAAATTTATGGATTATATTTCAAGACCACAACAAAGTTGGTGAATACTACCGGCGAGATTATCGGTACGTATTAGCGAGCGTAAAAAGCAGATTAAAAAGTGTCAGAATAGTTTTATTTTTAGTGTAGTGTAATTCCTTTGCATATCAATTCATGAGGGATATGCCCGTATTTATTTAATTTAGATGAGCGAGGTAAGGGGAGGCCGTGAGGTACAGCTGAGAGGGAGGATAGTTCTATTGCATCCGGAGTTTTGGATCTAATGGTTCAAAAAAATGCTTATTTATTGGAAAAAAAGTTTTGACCGTTAAATAGATAGCCCCTTTCTAAAGTAATCTTACGCGAGAGTTAATTACGTTTAGCATCAAGGGCAGTGACCACTGACCAGTGCCAATAGCGACGAGTAAATAACGAAACGAAAAAAAGGACTTGAATCAACAGAGCAGCTAGGGTGTGTTTGGTTCGTGGATGGATGTTGTATCGTATATCCTGACTGAGTGGATGCAAGTTGAGTGGAATCGTATTTCAGAAAAAGAAGATGTTTGGTGAGGTTGCATGAGCGGATGCAAAAAAACTGAGATGCTGTTTGGTTGCCTATATGAGCGGATGCAGTCTACCAAACCTGAGAGGATGACACGTGGGACCGCATAAGATACATTGCATCAACCCATCCAGGATGGCCAGTGAAGCTCATTTTGAGCGTATCCACCCATCCAGGATGAGGGCGTATTTTTGCATCCGCTCATGCAGGCTGCATCCGCTCATGCAGGCTGCATCCACTCATACAGACAACCAAACAGGCTCTTTCTCAGATTATACGGATTCACCCAGCCAGGACGAAGGAGATTCAGGCAACCAAACACACCCTATCGAATCGCAGCGCAATGAACCAGATCGACAGTTACACCAGTCCAGCCAGAGGTGTTGTTCTCACTTCTCAAGATGAGCATTGTTGGGCCACCAAATCCAAATGGCAATCTATCCATTATCAAGGCCCTGCTGATTTGAGCTTAGCCTTCTGATTTTCAGCTTATTTTTTATAATTTTTAAATTTCATCTTTTGTATATTTTTTTTGGATTTTTTAGTTTTTTTGCGGGTTCTTTTTCATATTCATTTGCATTATATGTGCTGGGCTAACACATTTTTCTATTTTTATTTTTTTTAAAATTTAATTATGCGAAATAAGCTACCATCAGCTACAATATAATTTCAACCAGTTACAGTAAAAATTCAGCCATAAGTTATAAAAATTCAGCCTAACTAAGCACCATCCAAAATAATCCAGTACTAATAATATATTGTGCATTGCATTTGCCCATCCAAAAACTTATTAAAATATGCCTAGTTGTACCCTATATCAAATTTGATCTTTTGAGTTCCGACACGACACCGCCGTCTCCTTGGCTTTTCTCGTTGTACAACACCTGTAGAATTACATGGAGTTACTACGAGTTGCTGTCAAAAATGATCGGGTGGTTCGGTTTCTTTTGTTCGCTGGGGTTCGCTAGGGTTGAAGTATTTAGGCCGCCTGATGCCCCGAGCAACCTCTTCCATTGGTTTACCGATATGCCTCGACAACAGCTTAACCTAAATGATGTAAAATGTCAAACAGTACATTACATCAACGGCGTTGAATTATAAAGGACCTGCTGAAGAGGCCGCGTGCCCCTTCAGCTCTCTCTTAACGGCTACTGCCGCAATTTATCTATGATCCTTCACTCCCATAACAAAGAGAAGCAAACAAGAAAGCATGTCTAAAAACATAACATTCGTTTGATTTTCACAATAAAAGAGTAGGCCTAACATAAACTAGATCGCCTATGTGTTGAATAATTACAAGGGCAATTTTAAAACGAAGAACAACCGCGACCGCATCTGCCCAGCGTGGCCATCAACTACATTCATCTTAGCCGAGTATGCCCTACTCTTGTTGACGACCACCATAACTGTAGCCACCATCATTGTTGATATTTATCGGTGCTTCTCATTGGTATGTTGCTATCATTATCTATCCACCAAGAATTAGCATCAACAGCTTCCACCTCCTAAACTCTCGCAGCCCACCTTCTTAGACTTCATACTAGTATAGATCAATCCATATACTTTGTTTCATTGCCACATTGATGCTTTGCGGCAAATGGCATCATCTTATTTCCTTATACATCTGTCACACCTAACAACTAGTTAACTAATGTGTAATAAAATTTAAAGCTGGAAATAATACACCGAAGGTATGAATCTCAAGGCAAAATGGCCGTCTCTCTTTTTTCCAAAGTGAGTACAACAAAACGTACTCACACGCACACGTATATACGTCTAATGTACATACTTGAGACGAGATGAAGACCTAAGTGTCTCGCTATTCATATAAATAGTATCTAGAAGTATTGTTTATATGAACGGGCTTAAACCTGGGTGTGTGGACTGCTCACAGTAGCATCAACCGAGCTAGGCTCCATCCTTACGTGTAGGCCTGGACGTTCGGGTTACCCGAATTTTTCGGGTCGGGTAGTTCGGGTAATTCGAAATTCGGGTAATGAAAACTGCTACCCGATATTAGCCCCAAAAAAACACTACCCGTAATTTCGGGTACCCGATAATTCGGGTTCGGGTATACCCGATATACCCGAATTTACAGAAAACCAGCTAATTTACAGACAATTCGGGTAATTTACAGACAATTTCCCGACAATTCGGGTAATTTACAGACAATTCGGGTAATTCGGGTACCGGGGGATATTACCCGAACTACCCAAACTAATTTTGGGTAATCAGAATCGCTATCCGAATTTGGGATCGGGTACCTCGGGTTCGGGTATTTCGGGTTCGGGTCCGGGTAATTTGGGTATGGGTAACAGGTAGCGGGTATTTTGCCCAGGCCTACTTACGTGGAAGCTTTCCTGGTTCCGTGACTTGTGAGCCATGAAAATTTTACCAAACAGTAAACATAAACACGTAATCGCGGGGACGGCCGAGAAAGGCCGGACTCTCCATCGTCCGTTGGCACCGTCCGATCGGACGCATCGCAGCCGTCCACAGCAAAATCCTTGGGGTTTTCCCGTCTCCTTTCCAGTCTCCACATCACCCTCAACTCCGTAGATTCCGAGTTCAAAAAAAAAAAAACTCCGTAGATTCCTCCCTCGGCACGAAGGCAGGGCGAGTGCGCAGGCGAGATGGACGCGGCGCCGCCGCCGACGGAGCCCGAGAGGTGGAGGGACCTGGACATGCTCCTCTCCCGCCCCGGAAACCTCGTCGACGCCACCTTCGACCCCAGCCCCGGGGTGTGCCGCCGCCGACACCTCCCCCCCCCCCTCCCGTTCCGCGTTTTCTCCGTCCGTTTCTCTTTTCTATTTCTTGCGCTTTCCCCTGAGATGGCTTGGTCGCCGTTGTTGTCTCGTGCGTGCAGCTGCGGGACGTTATTGGGAGCTTCGTGGAGGTGCTGGTGGTCGGGGCGGGCGGGCTGGGGTGCGAGCTCCTCAAGGACCTCGCACTCTCCGGCTTCAAGAACCTTCACGTCATCGACATGGACACCATCGACGTCTCCAACCTCAACCGCCAGTTCCTCTTCAGGTCCTTCCCACTCCCATTACACCCCAGTGCAATTGGATCGCTACCGTCTTGCAAGTTGTGAGAGAAAAATAGGGTTTATGTAGTGGCGGTGTTAGGTTTTGCTCAGTGGCGGATCCAGGAAATTTTTTTGCAGGGCTGAAGTACCTTCAGCTCGACCTCAGCCCCTTCTACATTATACATCCATGGCTAAAAATTTAGGGGGGCTCCAAGGGTCCGGTAGAGATAGGGGGGGCTCGAGCCCCCCGCCCCACCGCTGGATCCGCCCCTGGTTTTGCTGCTTTGTTCAAATACCAAGCGCTAGCCATAAGCTTGTTCGGTCCACAGAACGATCTCTTACACTTGCACGGTGAGAGCACAAATGTATGCTTTGGAGAATGGCTAAATAGAAGACGGGTGTCACTGTTAGGTCCAGTAAAATGCAATTGGACTGGTCTTGTCTTGCAAGTTCAATTGTTTACAAATTCTGACTTACCAAAAGAGAGGAAAAAATAGAAAGGGTTTTAGGTTAAAAGATACTTTTACTCTATGCGATGGCAACAATATATAGGCATATTTCCCTCACAAAAAACATTATATGGGCATGAGAGGGTAAGGATAGATAACTACAAGAAGTCTAACTTGAGTTTCCCAACCAGTCTTGAGTAAATTGGGAAAAAGTATTACCATTCTCATCTTGAGTAAATTGGGAAAAAGTATTACCATTCTCACTTTAAATTATAAAGGAGGCTCAAATTTTGCTTGGTTACTCTTCGAGTCAAGCCGAAGCCTCACGTTATTGCAACAGCAACCATTTACTGTTTTGGTTTTTACATTTTTGAATGTTTTCCTATCATTTATCATTTCAATGAGCATTGCATATACTCTTGTATAGGATTCAAGATGTTGGGAAGTCCAAGGCTGAAGTAGCCGCGAAGAGGGTTATGGAACGAGTTAGTGGAGTGAACATTGTGGCCCATTTTTGTAGGATTGAAGATAAAGAGATAGAGTTCTATAGTCAGTTCCAAATAATTGTCCTTGGTTTGGATTCAATTGAGGCTCGAAGCTATATCAATTCCGTGGCTTGTGGTTTCTTAGGTATATATTTCCATATCCTTTTATATTTCCATATCCGTTTTTATGTAGCTCTACTCTACAACTTGGAAAAAGGCTTCAAACTAGAAGATGTCTTGGGTCTACAACATGTTCATCTGTCCTCTTCTAGTATAATACTTCCAACTCGAAACTTGCAAGTGAACTGTTAGCCTTCACATTCGTCGTACTCAGAGATTGTGGATTAATGAAGTTTGACCAAAAAATGTGCTAGAGATGAATGAGAATCAATCTTGTTCTTTTAATATTTCTTTGCCAAGTGATAATGCATATGATGCTTTGCGCATAAAATCAAGGTTCTCTAATTTAGTGATATAATATTTTGCCATTATTGTCGGTTTGGACATTTGTAATGTAGTTTGATTGTGTTTCTGCTTCTCAATTGATTAGAGCTTACTACATTGTCATTTACACCATCAAACTCAAAAATTTCATCAACGCTGCAATGATGCCAATATATCATTGGAATTGCAGAGTATGACTCAGATGACAAACCAATTCCGGAGACAGTTAAACCTATGGTAGATGGTGGAACGGAAGGTTTCAAAGGTCATGCTAGAGTTATTATACCAGGAACAACACCTTGCTTTGAATGCAACATATGGCTTTTCCCTCCCCAGGTCAAGTTTCCCTTATGTACCCTCGCTGAGACTCCGAGAACTGCAGCTCATTGCATCGAGTATGCTCATTTGATCAAATGGGATGAGGTACTATTCTAGTATTCTTGTCTCTGTGTAACTACTCTTCGAGGTTTTTTTCTAACAATTAAATTCATTTTTGTAGGTTCATCCTGGAAAACCTTTTGATGCTGATGATGCAGAACATATGCAGTGGGTTTATTCAGAGGTTTGCTTTACTCCAATGACGTGTGATTTATTTTAGTGCTATTTTTTCTAATCTTTTGCCATGTATACTTATACAGGCTTTAAAGAGAGCAGAACTTTTTGATATTTCCGGGGTTACGTATTCTTTGACTCAGGTCTGTTCTGTGTTCATTCACCAGGCTTGGCTGTGATTTTGGCCCTTAACTCCTATTGTATATCAGAATTTTATTATTTTCCTCTATTGTGACATGCAACTTATCTTGCACCGGGCAATGATACACTATAGTCAAACAAATTTTAACATTCTTGTGTCATGGGCACGGACCCATGGATAGCCATGACCCATTAGAGGTGCTGCACGCAAGGAAGGCTATCAACAGCAATCAATTAGAATTTGCTTAGTTTGTTAAGTTATCTCTATCATTTAATACTTACCTTATCAAATTAGTTTCCATATTGTTAGGTGTTAACCTCATCCATATAAAGAGAGGAGTTACGCTATTCAGAATTAAGAAAAGAATCAGTTATCCTTTTTCTTTCTCCTTTGCCCATCCCTTGGGCGCACCGATCTGGCGGATCCTAATTGATTGTTGCTAATAGCCACGGGGGAGCTCCGATCCGACGGATCCGGCGACGGAAAGCCCAGATCCAAGCAAGTGGCCACGGGGGAGCTCCGATCCAGCGGATCTGGCGCAGGGGCTCACGAGCGCGCGGTGGCAGCGGACGACTAAGAAGCTTCCTGGCGCTGGATTGGTGGCGCGGCAGGAGGTGGCCGAATCCGAATTGGGGCGCGACGGAGAGTGCCAGATTCAGCCCAGAGAGGTTGGGCTGGTTCGGCGGTGAAGGAGGAGAGCCTCGGGGAGACGCGTGTCGGCAGCTGCGGGCTCCGGCTGCCCAAGCAGCAGGAGGCGCAGCGGATCGAGCTCGGAGGCGCCGACGGTGGAGGAGAGGCGATGACGCCGGTGACAGAAAGCCTAGATCTGAGCAAGCGGCCACGAGGATGCCCCGATCCGGCAGCGGGATCCGACGTGGGGGCTCGTGAGCCTGCGGCGGTGGCATGGTAGGAGGTGGCCGGATCCGAGCTGGGGCGCATCGAGGAGGAGCATGTCGGCGGCGGAGTCCTCCTTGGGGACGTTGAGCAGGTCATCGATGTGATGGAAGAGGTCGCCGCATGTTGCCTATAATATCTATTGTCATGTAGAGATATTAAACAATCCAACCTTGTTATGTTAAATTCATGTTCAAAGGGGCCAGCGATATGGTTCTGGACAGGTGAAAATTCCACTGCTGGGTTGGTGGAAGTTTTGGAAGTGAGTGTGGATGCAGCTCAATGCAATACCAGCCATCTAGATTTATAGCCATGTCAAGATCCAGCCATCTAGATTTATAGCCATGTCAAGATTCTTTCTCTTCTCTAGCACTCTGATGTACCCTCATACTAGGTGATTTTGCTACTAGATTTGGTGGTATGAGCATTTGTATAGTTGGATTAGCATATGTGCAGTGCAGGTTTGAACTGTGGTTGTGTGCCCCATGGGGCAAGCTGGTACTGGGTATGAATAGCTCATTGTCCCCCTCAATGGCGAACTGAGTGATATTTAAAAAGCTAAGGATAAGAATGGTCATAAGTCTAAAATTCCTAAATGAGGGCTATAACTTATTTTTGTATAATTGTTGGGTTTCTTTAAATTTCAGTAGCCATATAATATGGTAACTGGCTGACTGCATATGCGCTACATTAATTTTGAATGAATATTTCTTCTCTCAATAATCTCTTTATCTTTGATTTTTGGTGTTATTAGACCTGTGCTGCTTTGTTGCTTTGTGCACACAAATTCATCATCTAATTAACCATATTATTACATGATTTACCTAGTGCTTAACAGCTTAAGCAGCGTTAGCATGGTTGTCATTATTGGTACTTGGTCTTTTAATTTCCATACTATTGAATAGTGTTCTCTTTTTTCTGTCATAGATGTTTTTGTGCCATTTAGTTAGTATTGTCAGTAAATAATTCTCCATGTATGCCAAATACAAAAAATACTACTTAATAGGAATTGCACCAAAAAAAAAACTTTGATATATAGTCCTTTTGATATTGTGCATTTCAGAATGAACCTTTTCATATTCGGTAGTATATGAGTCTTGATATTTATTATGGTGGTGGTCTAATACTCTAATCTGCAAGTTTTCTTCTATATTTGTTAGTGCCAACTATGGCTTCTCGATTAATTGGACGACTAATTAAAACTTTATTATTTATCATGCTGTATAAATCTTGGAAGGTTGATGTTAATTTAATAGGACAGTGACATGTGTATTACTGCCTATTTTTTTAATGAATTACAGGGTGTTGTCAAGAATATCATCCCAGCCATTGCTTCAACGAATGCAATTATTTCTTCTGCTTGTGCATTGGAAGCTTTGAAGCTTGTTTCTGGCTGCAGCAAAAGTGTGGCAAATTATCTCACGTGAGTTTCATTGCTTCATGTCCATTTTTACTCTAAAAGTTGATTTCCCCAAATAGTAGGAACAAAGGGAGTTTTTCAAAGAATTATTTTGATTTTTTGGTTCTTATCTTTTAACCAAGGGCATGTTTGTATGGCTATCACACTTTGCCACACCTAGTTGTGGCCAAGCGTGGCAAGCCACACGTTTTTTGTGGTGACTGGTGAGTAAGGCAAAGTTTGGTTGGTAAAGTGTCTATGATGAGTGGGCCATGGTGCTAAGAAACTGTGGCTATGAACCAAACGATGGTCATCAAAAGTCAAATTTGCCTAACTTTATTACCATCTATTATGCCAAACAGCGCCCAAATCTATTACCATCTGAAAGCAAAAAAGATACTTCAGAGTGGTCTGGTCCCTAAGTGGAACACAGGGATTAGTTGATCAGAGAGGCATAGCACTTAACTTTCAAAAATTGATAGGTTGATTCACATGTTTTAGTGGTAATGGTTCATTTCATGCACCCGAGTTTATCTCAGTTATATGAACTGGATAAAACAACATTATAACTCAAAGGTACACAAGTATGACAACCTATCTAACAGCTCCCGAGCAGACTAATTATTTCATGTAATAAACGACAAAGAAATCCTAAACGCTAAACCTTCAATTGATGGTAAACAAACACGGAACCTTCAATATTAATCACATCCACTGACAGTAGACAATAATTGACATGCAAAATTTCGGAGTACTAGGGACAAAATCCAACTTGACAGAAATTTCTAGAAAATCAACAATCCTAAACTAAATAAATGTACTATCTGACAAATCATCACTCTTTATACTTTAATGATTTGATTGCACACATTCAATTGTAAACACCAATCTGCGCACCAAAAATGGAACCAAATTCTAAAAGAAATTGAAGTATGAGAAAAAGAAATGAAAATGTAGTTGCAAAAGTGCATAATTTCACCTCCAATGCTAAAAATCATTAGATCTTATTTGTTATGAATCTTAGTTCATAACGGGATAAACATCTGTCGGAGGGATGTCGGACGGCAACAACTTAAGATAGAACGGCGCTAGACGAAGGAGGGCGCCGATTGGGGGAGGAATAGATCTAGAGTAACCGGTCTAAGGGGGAGACCAGAGCTAGGAATCAGGGACTTGGGAATACTTCTTTATTATTCATTGCTTGAGTTATAATAGATACATGCTATCCCTTTTATAGGGACGATTCAATTTAATGTTTAAGAAATAATCTATAAGAAAATTTATCTATAACAATTCAATTTAATAATAATTTGTCTAACTAATAGATAATACCAAACGCTTCCTCCCTTGATGACCCTTTCTCTGAGGAGGAAGTGTGGGCAACCGTTAAAGATCTGCCTCTTGATAAGGCCCCAGGCCCAGATGGTTTCACTGGCCGTTTCTATAAGTCTTGTGGGAATATTATAAAGGAAGATGTGCTGCTGGCACTCTCTGCTGTTCATCGGGGTCATGTTTTTAAATTCAAACTTCTAAATATAGCATTCATCTCTCTTCTCCCCAAGAAATTGGATGCACTGATGGTCAAAGATTTTAGGCCTATTAGCCTAATCCATAGCTTCGCGAAGCTAGTGACAAAAATCTTGGCTAACCGACTTGCTCCACTGTTGCCCAGTTTGGTCCCGGCTAATCAAAGCGCCTTTATTCGTGGAAGAAACATCCATGATAATTTTCTTTTCGTGCAACAGTTGGTGAAGGCTTTGCACAGAAAGGAGGCCCACATTCTGCTTAAATTGGATATCTCTAAAGCTTTTGACTCGGTCTCTTGGCCTTTTTTATTGGAAGTTCTTCAGCACCTGGGTTTCGGACATCGGTGGTGTAACCTCTTATGCCTAATCCTGTCCACCTCTTCTACCCGGGTTTTGCTGAATGGGATCCCTGGTGACACTATTGTGCATCACCGAGGCCTCCGTCAGGGTGACCCGCTCTCGCCAATGTTGTTTATCTTGGTAATGGATGTTCTGAATTCTTTGATCAAGTTTGCAGTCAGCGAACATCTTCTTCAACCTCTTGCTGTTCAGAATGTTTGCCATCGGGTATCCTTCTATGCTGATGATGCGGTGATTTTCTTGAGACCTTCTTGCTTTGATCTTCAGACCTGCAAGCTCCTCCTTGACTTGTTTGGGCATGCTTCGGGCCTCAAAACTAATCTTGCTAAGAGTGCAGCAGTCCCTATCCATTGTAATGATGAAGACCTGCAGCGTACTTCAGAATCTCTGTCTTGTGCAATCAAGGACTTCCCGTGCACTTATCTTGGGCTTCCGCTTACAATCCGTAAACCTAGTAAGGCTGAACTTCTGCCCCTAATTGACAAGATTGCTGATCACCTGCCAGGTTGGAAGGCATCACTTATGAATAGGGCTGGTCGTCTGGTGATGGTCAGAGTGGTCATGACCGCTCCTCCCATCTATAGTATGATCAGCCTCGATCTCCTGAAATGGGTAATTACAACCATTGATAAGAAATGCCGAGGTTTCCTTTGGAGAGGTCAAGAACAGGCGAATGGGGGTAATTGTCTCGTTTCTTGGGAGCGGGTGCAGAGACCTTTTGAATATGGAGGTCTGGGAATTCACAATCTGGAAAAGCTTGGGTGGGCACTAAGGATTCGGTGGTTATGGGCTCAAAAATCTGACCCTGCTAGACCTTGGGCTGGTCTTCCAATTCAAGTGCCTCCAAATGCTCAAGCTTTCTTTAATATGGCAGTGGAAACTATTGTTGGAGATGGGGAATCCACTTGCTTTTGGTCTGACCGATGGCTGAATGGTAAGACCATCGCTGAGATTGCCCCGAACCTGTTCAAAAAGGTTCCAAAGCGAATTGTCAAAAGCCGAACAGTTGCTCAAGCTATACATAACCGTAGCTGGGTGTTTGACATCAAGGGGGCTCTTACTGTTCAGGTGTTGGTGGAATATCTTTTTCTTTGGGACCTAGTGGATGGTATGATTCTTCAGCAAGATGTTCAGGACCAGCACCGCTGGAAGCTGACAGCTTCAGGAGATTATAGCAGTAAATCAGCTTATGCGGCATTCTTTGTGGGGACTATCAAATTTGCTCCCTGGAGGCGGCTTTGGAAGTCGTGGGCCCCGCTGCGTTGCAAATTTTTCAGTTGGCTAGCTATCAACAATCGGTGCTGGACGGCGGACCGCCTTGCAAAACGTGGTCTGCCTCACCCGGCTGCTTGTCCCTTTTGTGATCAGGCGGAGGAGATCATCCAGCACGTTCTTCTTGCCTGTGTCTTCACGCGGGCAACTTTGGACGTTGATTTTCCAACATCTTCATCTGACTGCTGCAGCGCCTCCAACGACATCCTCTCGTTTCTCTAGCTGGTGGATCAAGACCATCAAGGGAGTGCCTAAGGACTTGCATAAGGGACTAAATTCCCTTATCATCCTGGTGGCCTGGGAGGTTTGGAAGCATCGGAATTCTTGTGTGTTTGACGGTTCTCTACCTAATGTCCACAGGTTGCTACAGACCATTAAGGATGAGTGCAATCTCTGGTGTATGGCAGGGGCATCTAAGCTTAGAGTTTTTTTCTCACTTGGTCGTTAACTCTAGCAATTTAGGTTCTGGGGTGTGATGGTGTGAGTTTGTTCTTAGGCTGGGTTTCTTTTTCCCAGCCCTTTGTACTTTTGTTCTTCCTTAATGAAATGACAACGCAGCTCTCCTGCGTCGTTCGAGAAAAAATAGATTGCTAGCGGCGCTACAGTAACCGACAGATGAACAGTGGAGTGTTACAGTTACCGTCAGATGAACAGTGCCGCGCTACACTACCGCCATCGGATGAACAGTGCCATGCTACAGGACCATGCACGTTACATTATCACTTATCACCGTGCTGCTTGACGATTTATGCATGATTGCAGATCGCTTGCAATTGTCACAGTCCTAACCCCGGGACAGGCCCCAAAAATTTCACTGCTGGAGCTGAAATCCTGAAGCATAGCATACAGGTCACTAATACAAATTGGTTTGATTGGCACGAGTTGCTTTTTTTTATTTCGTGCTGGCATTTTATGTTCTTGATTGCTTGAAATGATTTGGCCAAATTTGGTTGGTGTCATCTGTCACCATACTCCCTCAAAACATTTAAATTTGTTATTTATCTCTAATACACCCACATGGTGCTGCTGCTGTTAACTTTTCCATCAATCATATCCGAAGCAAATTCATTTCTTGGTCGGTTGCAAAAACACAACACGTTGCCAATTTGAAGGGTCTAATGATTGTTTGTCATTTTGCAGGTACAATGGTCTTGAAGGAACTCATATTAAAGTAACCGAGTTTGTTAGAGACAAAGATTGCCTTATATGTGGACCTGGTACCCTTATTGAATTGGACACATCAGCTACCCTTTCGGAGGTTAGTAACACACTCAAAACCTTGCAAGCCCATGTCAAGGAGGGAAGTTTATATTGCATGAACATTGAATAATTCTTCTGTCAATATACTCACCTTACATCCCTTCATGTAATGGAGGTAGATTGACTTTTAAGGGGCTGAAGCGTACTCACCTAGTCACCTTACGTATTATAGATGTACTCAAATTATGACAGGGGCTAAGATATTAACTGTACTCACCTTACATATTATAGACGTACTCAAATTATAACAGGGGCTAAGATATTAACTGTTCTAAATTCTTAAGTATGCAAAAAGAGAAGTTCTATCTAGCTTACATGTGACACAAATGAATACAATCATATAACAATCACATAATTGAGTCTCCAAAAAAATCATCATAGTTTGCTACATTATTTGCAAAGTTTGAACAGTGTGCCATGTTTGTTTCAGCACAACGGCACTTCTAAATGGTGGGGTTTTTTTTTTCCGTTTCTGAAGGAAGAGAAAGCTGAAAAAAAACACTTTCTCACTGAGACAAGACTAAAGACAGTTTCATACCCAGATTTCATGTGCTTAGTTACATTTATGCATGTGATTCTAAAATGTCACTGAATAGTCAATATACCGTTTCATGAGCATACTGCATACATAGTCTGCATGTTTGTAGATTTCTAAATCTTTTCCACTCATGGACAGTTCATCAGGATGCTTGAAGAGCATCCGAAACTGTTGCTGTCAAAAGCTAGTGTGACGCATGGAGGCAACAACCTGTACATGCAGTCACCAGAAGTACTCGAGCAGATGACGCGACCAAATCTGAGCATCCCCATGTTCGAGCTCCTCAAAGGAGTACCTTATGCGACTGTGCATGCTACTGGTATGGCGGAGAACAATGGGAAGAAAGTGTCATCACTGAGGAAGCTGCGTGTTGCTTTCAAGGGCGTCGAAGAAGCTTCGAAAATGGATACGACGGAGAGCTTGTGATATCATCGCCCTGCGGCTGCCTATGTCTTCCAGGGAAAACGATCATTAACCCCATGTTCTTGAGAGAGACAAGTGTATTTTTGAAGCAGATGAAACGGAGCCATAATTTGCACTTGATACAAACTTATCGGTCAACTTGAATGAATTTGGAAAAAATGAGTAATGTATGTGCAGATGGCTTGTGTCCCGGTCATGCTATTTGTTGGACTCTATGAGGGTATTTTGGTAATTTCTCAATTAGAGACAAGAATAAAATGAAAAAGGAAAAGAAATGGTGGGGCTTATCTGTCAGTGAGAGGAGGCGAAGGGTTAACCATTGGCCTCTCTTATCACGCACGCGGGTGGAAGCAGTCAGCTTCCGGCTGTTTCGGCGGGTGGCGAGGCGGTGCCCGAGGCGTGAGCTGGCCCGGGTCCTTTGGGGCCGGTCATTCGTGGCCACCGCGTCGCGTGGTGCCGTTCTCCTCCTATTTAGGGTGGCCTCCCCTTCTTCCTTCGAGAGTAGCAGAGATCTGATTTTTTTCCTTTTTTTGATTGTTCTTCTTACTCGTTGATTTTGGCTTCGATTTGAAGAGGATTTGGAGTTTGAAGGCTGCAATTCTTGGTGGAGAACTCTTGATTCCCTTAGGTGCACATCACTTCGGCTTCCCCTGCACCACATCACCCGTGGATGTCTTGGTTTCTGGGGAAATGAAGCTCTGTGCAGTCGATGTCTTGTGATGGTTGGCTTTGGCTTGACCGTAGGGAGAAGAAGGCTTAGTTAGCTTTGATACTTGATGTTCATGGGTGCACTTGGCCGATGCATCCTTGGTGGTCTTGTGCGGCAATCTCTTGTTCCTCAGCTTGGTTGTTTAGTGTGTCCCAAACAGTAAATGTTGGCATTGTATCTCCGATGACCACGTCATCTCATCGCGGCACATTGGGGCGATTGGTTTTCTGGGACAACGCCTTGTTGGCGTGCCTTGCCTGGTTTCCTTCCTGATGGCTTTGAGTGCCATCGCTTTGTGAGTATCTCGGTTTTGTTTATTAGCATTTCCAGAATTGTATGCAATGCTTGTCAATTACTTTCTGAAATTGTTCTAGCACTGGAAGTATATGCTAATAATGCTTGTGGGCTCAGTTATCGCTCAATGAGGATATTTGTCTAATATTGAGGTTGATCTGATAATATAATTTAGAATTGATCTCTAAGAGAGATGCTTATTGCTGTCTTTGATGTTTAGCATTTTGATCTCTTACTGTCGGCTATGCTGGTTCATTTCTGTTCAGTGATCTCTATTAAAATTCAATACTCTATAGCTTGTTTTGACTTATCATAAAAGTTCTTGCTGTTCTTAAGTTTTTGTGATCATATCCTTCATATGTTTGTCAAGTCCTTTGAGCTGGTAGGAGCACTGCTTCTAGATCATTCATTGTTGTTAATGTTCTGTAGCCAACAGTAAATGGACTCCTTTGAGAATAAATTGATGTGTAAAGGCAGTCTAGCATGATTTAGAGCTCAAAGTCTAGATTTGACTTGTCATATCAATTTGTGAAGAGTATAGACAAGTATTGAGAAGGCCAAAATCTTTTCTTGAGCAACTCTGTAACTGAGAGCAATAATCTCAATTAAAACTGAGCTTTATGTTGTTTTAGTTGTTTCCTTGTTCGTGAAACTGTTTTATATGCTCATCTCAACGGTTATCTTGTTTCATGCTTTAATTATATGCTTTAGCATAAATGACATTAAGGATTAACTTGATTGCATGTTAATTTTGTCATTGATGGTCTGCTGGGTATATCCTTTATTTTAGCAATTATTATTGGAATTAAATTTGAATATCAGCTTATACCACATCTATTACAACACTACTTACCAGCTGGTGGTTTCAGAAGATGCAGGGCCTGTTCCAGACTTTAATGTGCAAGTTGGAACACTTGCCAGTGCGAGGCAGAAGTATGATCGTTTTTGGTAGCCTTGTTTGGGAGGCCCAAAATCCCGGGCTATCCACGGATTTTGGGTTTCCCAAATAAGCCCCGAAAAAGTAACAGTAACACAGCTACGTAGAACAGATGGGCTAGTTATGTATTTTTGGTGTTAAGAACCTGGGAGCAGCTTTGTGTTTGCTGAACAGTAAACAGAAAAGGTATCATGCGGTTTGTTTCAGCTGTGCCGAGGCACCAGTAATAAAATTCTAGCCTAAAAAAATTTACCAATGCAACGAGGTGAGTGAAGAATGATCCAAAAGCTGCGAATCTTGCTAGCAAAGAAGGCGGCGACCTTAATAAGTGAAGCCGGACACGGAACCTTCAAGTCCAAAGTAGTAGGAAGCTGGAAGCTAATGCTGCTGACGGTGACGTGCAAATGCAATACAAGATGAGTGAAGAATGATCCATGGCTAGGTCCTTTCCAGCTTAAAAGCTGGTTTATACTTATCCTATCTAGATAGTAATTAGTTTTTAAATAATGTGTTTTTTTAAAGACATGATCAAATATTGTATTAAAAAGTGTATCGAGTTCAGCTGTACCGGCCAAAATCGCATGCGATTATTTTACTATGCGTATTACCTTTCGCAAACAGTCAGAATTTAAATATTTAAACCATAAATTATAAGCTATCAGCTTAAAAGAAGCTATATATGAGCTATCCATATATGCTGTTTATCCTGAGGAAATCAAATTCCATATTGATGGGTGGAAGAGCATGTTTACTTAGCGCTAAACTATGGTGTAATATGTAGTTCTGCGAAATCCAAAGTTTTGTCCTGTGAGATCTCATTTTGGGTGTTGAAGTTTGTGGTGGGTAATGAATGATCCATTGAAATATATTGCTCTCAGAACAAGTCGGTTCTAGAGTCGCGGACTAATCAGAGCACTGCGGCATTATATAGCAAGGACTTTGGAAAGATTGGAAGCATGGTTGCTTTGTTGAGCTTCACATGCACTTGCACCTCATGCGTTTGTTGTACCTGCACTCCATGCCTTACCATTTGAAGCGAATGAACACTTTTTTGCTTAGAAGCAACAGGACGTCGACACTTGACATGCCAGGTTCAGCATTGCCACTTGTTAGGAGTATTTGTTATTAAATTCCTTTATTATTTTTGAAATTCGATATTTGTTGGCGAACTTAGTATAAGACAAAATTGACTACAGGACATCAAATTTTGTGGTATTTACCACAAGACACTGGTTCTTTGTGCCTTTGTCGAATCACACTAAATAGTTGTAGCCTTTTGCTGGTGGACACCTTTTCTATTAAAATACAATATCCGGATGTCTGGGATATTTGCAGTGGTCTGTTTGTATTTTAATAGCATCCGGCCAAGTTGGTGTCGGTCTGAGGGACTATGCACGCGATTTCGACCTTCATTGGAGGTGATTCAGGTGGTGATTATACCGATTGAGGTCGTAGGCTTATTTCTTAAGTCAGGGGTGAAATCCACCTTCGTAGCTCCGCGTACGTGCATTTAGCATCGTGAGTGGCCATTCCGGGCACCTAGGGAGCACAGTGGAGACTCGACGCCTATTGAACCTGTACGAAGAGGCAAGCGTACCATTGTTGTCTAGGATTAGGGGCTCACCGAGTAAGGGCCTGTTCTTTACCCACAAGCTGGTGATTTTTGGCTTTTGCTATAGTACCTAATTTTCAAACAGAGTATTTTTTTAAGACGGGGTCTACAAGTTAAACGATCTACATGTTAAAAGCCCAACATCTGTACCAGCCAAAATCGCAAGTGAATATCTGTCTTTCCGTAATCTGTATCGTAAACAGTCAAAATTCAAAAATTTCAGCCAAAAGTCATAAGCCGCAGCCGAAAAAAACAGTCCCTAAGTTTTTTTGGGTCAACGCTCGTTGAGGCATTTCTATCTCCACGGCAGCATTGAGAAGTCGGTGTTGGCTCGAAGGCTACGAACGCTTTTTCGACCTTCACGGAGGTGATTTGTGTGTTGAGTATGTCAACCTAGGCTACTGGCTTATTTTTTAAGCCAGAGTGAAATCCACCTCCTAGCGCTGCTTACATGCCTTTGGCATCTTGCGTGACCATTTGGGGCGCCTAAGGGGCACCACGGACACTCGGTGTCAATCAAACTGACACAAAGGGGCCAGTGCAACAATGTCGTCTTGGGTCAGGGCTCATCGACAGTGTTTTTAGACCAGCGCCCATCGGGGCACTTCTATCTGCATAGAAGCGCTAGTACAGGTAATACAGCCAAGTTTCTAATGCAGAAATTTCATATGAATTTTGTATGAACCAATTCGATTCCCCATGTAATTCCTTCAGATTTCAATGTTCCCCATGGAGCCTTAGGACCCATACCATACAACTGCTACGAGCGATATTCCCGCATCAATTAGATATTCCTATACAGCTTCAAACTTGAAGTGATCAAAGCTCTAAAGCAGTAAATTGTTTGTCGTAAAACTCCTTAGGGAGCCTAAATGGAACTATAGAAGGTACAAATGGGCCCACGTGGAGCGATGAGTACAATAATTAGGCTTCGCTTATTTTGGCTTGAGCTTCTGACTTATATTTCACTATTTCTAAATTTTGTCTTTTCTTGACTTTTTAGCTTTTTTATGCTTGTTCTTTTTTCCGTATTCGTTTAGATTGTCCGTGATTGGCTAACCCTTTTTTCTATTTTTATTTTTTTAATTTAGTTATGTCAAATATACCATTATCAGCTATAGTATAATTCCAACCAGCTACAATACAATTTTAGCCATAAGTCAGTTTATTTCAGCCCCACCGACACCTTAGTTCGGTTCAACCATCGCACGGTGCGAGCACACACATTGCTGCGTCAAACTCACAACTCAACCATATCCATACCATACCACAACAAAATAAGAAAAAAAAATTGCAGTTTACTCGAGAGCACCTCGCATGCATTAACCAAAACCCCGCCTAGTACTAACTCCTCAATGTCATTGGCAGCCCGACCCCATGCACGTGCTGACATGGCGGGGCCATTGGAAGTGGGCGTCACTGTCTCCACCGTCGCTTTCCTGGAAGCACCCGCTTCACCTCCTCACTTCCTTTTTTATTTGGGATAATTCCCTGTATGCCATTGAGAATTAACTTGATCCTTGATTTGTCACTGAAAAAGCTCGGTTCCTAGTATGCCACTGAGTTTTTGCTCTATTCCTTTCTATGTCACCGTCGTTACCTCCGTTAGTGCCCGTCATCGTTAGTGGCATCAAACTTATCAGAATTTTCTGAAGTGACTTTACCACCCCTCCTCCTTTCTTATCTCCTCTCTCCCCCTTGCCATCCTCTCTTCCCTAAAAGTCTTGCAAGAGTTCACTCCCCAAAAATCTCGTACGCCTCCTCCAAGTCCTCCGGAGAGGTTGTAGCAGTAGCATGACGGCGACACCATGGGAACATTAGCGGCGGTGACCCCAAGGGGGTAGCGGCAGTGGCGCCAAGGACAGCGGTGCGAAACGGTGTTACAGGTAGGTGAGCATGGTAGCGGCACTGGCGGATGGCAACAATGGTGTCAGGGTGGCGCCATGGCGGATAGCAACGACGGTGCTTCGGCGGCGTCCTCGAGAAGTCATGCATGCACGAGCACGATGACGAGCAAGGGGAGTCCTTCGGTGTGGTTGGCGCTGGCGGAGGTGGCAGGGTGATGGCGCCAGAAAGATGGTGGCACTGGTGGCGGTGCTCAACAGTGAAACGACAGCCGAATTGGCGAGTGGAGAAGGGTAGGGAAGATGATGGTGACACTACTGGTGCAAGAGATTTTGGGCAAGCTCACTGAGGTAGATGTAATCGATGACAGTAGTGAGTTGACTAGAGATAAGGAAGATGGCTCGATTCCAACGATGCACTGCGAGAAAGGTAAAATGGATTGATGGGAAAGGTTCAAGCTACTTGGGACACATGATGTGATGTGAGAGGATAGGCGAGTAGGTGGCCAGATCCAATTCATGCTCCTACCATCAAATCAAGTGATGGGAGGGAGGTGGGGAGGAGGGAGGCAGCGGGAGGTAGGGAAAAGGGTGGTGGGAGGAGGGGAGGTGGCTGGTGACAGGTGGTGGGCCGATAGTAACTATTAGAAAGAACATAGAGGAAGAGGAGGTTGAAGAAGAGATAAAGAAGAGTAAAAAGTGTCTTTTCGTTGTCCCATTTAATAGTGTACTCATACTTGGCTGACGTAAGTGGCAGTGTGGCACGGAGCGGTACAAAGTAAATCTCAATGGCATACGAGGAAACGAACAATTTTTAGTGGCAAATCTAGTATACAGAGAACTTTTCTTTTTTTTATTTCATTTGAAGCATATCCACAACATTAATCCAAGCGTTTTTTTATTTCATTTGAAGCATATCCACAACATTAATTATTACCGCTGTTTTTTTTGACTGCCGCCGTGGCTACAGCTATTGGCATTTTGCTCCAAGCGTTTGTGCAGCAGTTCGGAGAAAACCATAAGTCGCCTCCGCCTCCCTCGCTTCCCTCCATCCTAAGCACCTCTCGATCCGAAAACCAAAACCCCCCAATTCCCAAACACACAACAGCGCAGAGAGAGAATCCTAGAGAGAGAGAGAGAGAGAGGATGAACGCGGCGGCGCGGAAGGGCGCGGGGGGAGGGGGGCGCGGGCTGGCGGTGGTGCTGGTGCTGGTGGCGGCGGGGGCGTTCCTGATCTCGTACAACTTCGTCGCCATGGTGCTCCGCGGCGGCGAGGGCGGAGGCGGCGACGGCAGCGCCGGGGTGGGGAGGGACCCGGTGGTGGCGATGCCGCAGTGGATGCGGGCGGCGGGCGGCGCGGGGGGAGGGAGGCGGCCGTTCCACGTGGCGCTCACGGCGACGGACTCCGTGTACAGCAGGTGGCAGTGCCGGGTGATGTACTACTGGTACAGGCGGATGCAGGCGCGGCCGGATGGCGCCGACATGGGGGGCTTCACCCGCGTGCTGCACTCGGGGAAGCCCGACGGCCTCATGGACGAGATCCCCACCTTCGTCGTCGACCCTTTACCCCACGGCAAGGACCACGTACGCAACAATCAACGCATTTTTTTTGTCTCTCTCGTTTCAGTCGGTTTGTTTGTTTGTTTCTTGAGCAACGTGGGGCAATGTGGGGCTATGGGTACAGAAGAGTTGTGTGTTTGGGAATTTAGGACGAAAGCAACGTTCACGAGGTGAAAAATTGCTGCTTTGGTTCAACCTGCAGTGGCAAACTAAAATCGTTAATTTTACTCTAGTTTCTGACAGGTCGATGGTATGGGAATAGCTTGCCCCTGTTAAAGTTTATGATTTTTGTCCGGACTCCGGAGACGTGCGTGTGGTGTCAAGAATAATTCCATGATGCACCTGACAATTCATTGATGTCATGATAGGACCTACTAGTACTACTATTCAACTAACTGATCCATTTGTCCGACCTTTACCCTCAATTTCTTGCCTTCCCATGAGGGGCCAGGCTGTACTGCTGCTCTTTTGCACAGTCATTTTGAATTTCTTCGATGTTAATGTTAGGTGTGTAATGTTTGTATGTGTTCGATTCCGTGTACACTCAATTACTGGGGAAAACATCATTATTTTTGAAATGCTTCCAAGGTTTGATTTTGATGTTGTTTGCAGGGCTATGTCGTCCTAAATAGGCCATGGGCATTTGTACAGTGGCTTCAGAAAGCAAAGATTGAAGAAGAGTGAGTTAAGACTCAAGACTGATCTGACCTTTTGTTTTTGTTACTTTTTGTGTGGTTTTAAGCTTTGACCTTCCTCTAAGATTGCAAATTCGTCAAACCGTATAGTTTACCATCCAGACATTTGCATTATTTAACAACAATAAGCGAAAAGTTCGTCATTTTCTTGGTGGTGGGTTTTAAGCTGGAGAAAAATATGGTTGGCATGGGATAGTTTTTACTTCCTTCATGCTTAAATAACAGGGATGTTCAAATGTGTCTATTAACTGTTCTGTTTTTGCTGAAATATGTCAGGTACGTACTAATGGCAGAACCAGATC
Source organism: Dendrocalamus latiflorus (assembly GCA_017311315.1). Classification (NCBI taxonomy): domain Eukaryota; kingdom Viridiplantae; phylum Streptophyta; class Magnoliopsida; order Poales; family Poaceae; genus Dendrocalamus; species Dendrocalamus latiflorus. The sequence goes on along the minus strand of CM029670.1, from coordinate 2,360,235 downwards.
ATATATTTGTGAAACCTTTACCAAATTTGGCACGAGACAATGATCCGGCAGCATTCCCCTTCTTTTACATCACACCGTCAGATCATGAAAAAATTGTCAGGAAATACTATCCTGAAGAAAGAGGTCCCATCACAGATATCGACCCTATCGGGAATTCTCCTGTCATCATTAAGAAGGTAATTTCTTGTTGCAGACTTGACACTCCTTTACCTTGCAGTGTCATGGATGAGGTGAACTTCCATTCCATGCATTTAATTTGCATGAGTTGTATTTTAGTTACTATTTACAGTTTTGGATTAGTAAATTTACTAGACCTAACTCAATCCTTTGTCATCTGTGGAAACTTTTAGACACTACTTGAGAAGATTGCCCCAACATGGATGAATGTATCAATACAAATGAAAGAGGATCAGGAGACCGATAAAGCTTTTGGATGGGTATTGGAAATGTGAGAATTACCTTTTCTTGTATGCAAATTCGATAAATGCATCTGCTCACTTGTTACTTTGTTATAATTCCAACTTTTTGATTGTTTTTCTTTGACTTCTAGGTATGCATATGCTGTTGCTAGTGCACTGCACGGGGTTCAACATATCCTTCGTAAAGATTTCATGATCCAGGTGCTCTACTTGTTTAGTATGTTTTTTTATCGATAATATGCTTGTCTCACTTCAAACTATTTGTGCTTTAGTAACACGATGAGAGTTATTATTGATGGCACAAAAAATATTTACAGCCACCATTTGATACAAAGCTCGGGAATACATTTATTATCCACTTCACCTACGGATGTGACTATACACTAAAGGTACTGAAATCCCAAATATGTCAACTTTTCATATGAAATGAATATGTTTTGAGGGGATAAAGTAAAAAATGCCACTATTGTTCTCAATTATTTTACTGACATAAGGTATTGACAATAACTTGGCAAAAAAATTCAGGGTGTACTGACCTATGGAAAAATTGGTGAATGGCGATTTGATAAAAGGTCGTACCAAGATAGTCCACCATCAAGAAATCTTACATTGCCCCCTCCAGGAGTGCCAGAAAGCGTGGTATGTTTACTAGCAAATAAATTGGAAAAAGTATGCAACAACTTTATTACAGTATGATGCACCAAATTTATTATGATAATTAGGATATTGAGGTGATGATTAGGTAGTCAACATTTGCATTATAGTTTCTTCAGTATAGTTGGTTGTTACTACATTCACCTTTCATTTCATTTTAATTAGACAAAAACATAGTTTTTCCCCTCATTTGAATTGATTCAGATGCCAAGTTAACACAGTTAACAAGTTTCTTTGTTGGTACTGTTTTATTAAATGATATGATGATTAGCCCAATACCAAATGGTAGCTGTGTGTGAGCTTTTAGAATTTCCTTTCTACACCAGATTTCAGTTGTTTGTAAGATATTGGGACTTCCTATGTCACCACTGAACCTGACATAATTTTGATTGACTGGGATGAATATGATTACTAGCATGGTGGTTTAGGAAGACATCAACTGTGCTTGGGCTCAGTTGTCGCTTTGCTATCTTTTCTATTTAAGTGATATTTTTTAGAACGAAGTACCTCATTATTGAACTCTATTGACGTCTCTAACACTTAGAATCCATAATGAAGTTGCTTATAGCAACACTATCATCTACTGAGCTGTGTGATACATATATCAAAATCTCCTACTGTTCTCCCTTCTTTTACAACATGATCATGCATTAATCATTACCTGCCTTTGTTCATGAAACTGTTAATTTGTTACATGGGCAATGCAACCAACAGATGCATGTCATGGCTCATGAGTGCTCCATTTACATATCAATTGTGTGGTTGTGGACCATTCATTACACATATAGTGGGATCTGGTTTATCGATGTATCTCAAGTGGCTTGGAGCCTTGGACACTTCTGCTCAACCAATTGTTGTTAATTAGTGTCGTTTTATTTGTGCCAATCCTGAATAATGATATAAGCATATAATGATAAATCACTAAGAGACCGGTCCTTTGAGTTACCAGAAGAATGTTTCCTAGGATGTAGAAGAATAAAGCATGGTAGGGAAGTTAATTACCTACCAGAGTCAACTGAGGTCAAGCTTTAACACATTAATTTGAATGAGCAAAAGCAGAAATGGCAAAGTTGGGCATCCAATAAAAGAAAACTCAAAAGTAGCTCCCCCAAATCTTGGTTTAGCCCATTCATGTCGAATTCTGTGTATATCTAATGAATATATAACAAGGCCTACAAAAATTTTGCTACTGGTGCAGCTTCATTTGATCATTTCTGAAAACCACCTTATTCAAACTGGATGAAGAAATGGTATTAGTGTTGTGAAGTAACGTGAGATATGTAGTAGAACAAAGTTATCAAGCATGTTATGTTTTTGTTCTTTCGAATTGTGTAGTGGCACTGGTCGGTCATGTCTGCATTCTGTGGTCATGTCTGCATTTCTGAATCAGATTTGAGTCAATGTTCTTGGATTCACAAATGCTGATTCCCATAACTGGCATAATGTTAAATTAATAAGGATTACTGTTTTGTTTATGATGTTTGACCAATATCTTTCCGTGTATAAAGGCTGCATAACCTCTGACAGACTTCAAAGTTCGAAGTTTTGTTTTCAGCCCTGACCTAATCTTTTCTTAACGCAGGTTACACTTGTAAAAAAGGTCAACGAAGCTAGCGCAAACCTTCCTGGGTGGGATGATGGAAGATAAGCTATGGTGACGTCAAATATTGCCGAGTTTCCATTCTGATAGGCCTCTTATAGGGATAATACACCATAAGTGACAGAAACAGATAGTTTTTCCTCTATACTTACAGAGAAAGAGAGAAAGATGACAGCCCAAAATTTTCAATTGAAAGGTATCTTGTAATTGGCACTCACCGGCAAAAATGTAGTGTACCTTTTTTTTCCGTGTAAACTCCATGTCGTGTACTTACGAGTTTGGAAGCGTCCGCTTGCCCGATAATTATGAATTAACCAACTGCATTAGACAGAGAAATTGACAGAAGGGTAAACGAATGCCTAAAGAACAGGGATACGGTACCAGTAAAAGACACTCCGAAATTAACATTTTTTTTTGAAATCCTCCAAACCTAACACTCTGTTGTGGTGGTTCATCTTTTTTTTTTTTGGAAACAGTGGGCCGAGACCCGATTTCTTTTATTACAAACCAAAATCAGAGATATCGATGTCAAAACCTTTAACGCGACGGAGCCCCCCTGGAGAGGTTCGCCGACGGCAGCACCGCGGTGCGGCTCGACAGGCCGGGCTTCTTCTGCTTCACCAGCGTCGACCCGGGGCACTGCGAGGAGGGCCAGAGGCTCATCGTGCGCGTCATGGTGCACCCGGCGGAGCACGCGGCCGCGCCCGGACCGGCCTACGCCCCGCCGGCGTCGCAGCCAGGCCATGGCGGCGGAGGCGGGTCTGGCTTGGGATCGGGTTCTGGTGGGCGCCCCAGGCCGTCCGGGTGGCCCGGAACATCGTCATGCGCCGCCACCGTCGCTGCCGGCGTCGCCCTCGCGGCGGCGATGGCTGTTCTTTCTAGCCTCGTGTTGATGCTTCAGTGATCGCTGATCTGCGTGATCACAATGCCTGCATGCCAACTGGCCTAGTTGATGTGTAGGCCTGGTCTTGTTATTATCGTTTAATTCCTCTGCTAATTAACGAGTCATGAAGTGCTAGTACTTTATTAGATCATTATTGTGTCAGGCATTTGATTAGTGTTATAGCCTAATTATATGTAATGCGAATTATTGTATTGTGTTCGTCGATGCCTGTGACTATATTTCGGAAACTGTCTAAATTTGTTATTTTTCATTCTGGTGACGAACGACTCGTTCATGTCCTCAACACTGCAGTATACAGTTGGAGAAAAGAGAGAAAACTACGTTAGAATTACTACATGAATGCTTTATATGTTTCAACAAGTTCAAAAAATTTATATGCCTTATAAAATGCAACGGAGGAAGTATTGCCCATGAGCATCACCAATGTGTCAATACCTGGCAAGAACATTCCACACCTTTGTGAAGTGAAGCTGTCCGTTTTACATTTGTCACAGATAAACTATACAATCTCTAGGTGTGTAGTACAGATAGGATGTATCATATCAAGAGGATGCGATCTGCCACCTCAACCATGCGAGGGAGGATAGCATATGAATTCAGTTGATCCCATATGGATTGCAAAATGGCTATGGTCAATTATATGTGCAAGTTGTAATGTTTCAATATACTATATACACCGTCCGTTGCTTTGCTTCAAGACACAAAGATGTCAAGAATGAGTCTCCAATCTACCATGGCTCCGAGTTTTTGGTCCAATAACTTGCAGCAGGTCTGCGGCTGTTCCAACCATCCTCTGCCAAAATTAGGCTTACTCGCGCCCTAAGAGTATTCACTGCGACGTCCTCCAAGGCCTCCAATGGATTGCTCGGAGGAGGCCCAGCCTGGAAGGAAACGATGCAGAGGGACGTTTAGAGGTGATGTAATTTCTACAATGATGGAACACTGCATTTGAAGAAGATGAATTACCATGGCAGTTTGGTATGCTGTTATGTACTGCAGGCAATCTTTGTAGTACCCACAATGGTATAGAAGGGCCGCATAATCCCTCAGCTCACGAGGATGGGGATTCAATAGGATGAGTCTCTCACATGCTGCCATAAAGATGCAAGCTGGTTAGGGACTATTTGAAATTCCGGAAAGCAACACGCATGAATAGGAGAAAAGCACTAATTACTGTACAGTAAAAAACACAAATGACCCATGATATATCCAACTTATTGGAGAAGGAAAAGGAATGTATACATATGGGTAGTTTGGGAGCATCACGGAAAATAAACAGTAAGATCAATTACGCCAGTGTGAATTAATCAATGAGGTGGCTTAATGCAATCAGTTCAAAAATAGAAGCTAAGAGGAGAGTGATTGTGATACACGTGCATGTAATTTAGGCACTTTAGATAAACTTATTTCCACCATCCATTAACCAACCTACATGTGAGAGTGGTAGCAAGTGAAAAAAAAAGTGTTAGGGGAGAAGAAAGTTTTTTTTTGCAACCAAAAGTTATATGTACCATAGCCGTCCACAAATTTTAATTAACAGTTAACAGTACTATGCATTGCACGAAAAAAAAGTAATTAGTATTTAAAACAGACAAAAATGGTGTACCTGCTAAAGCACGCCGCATATCACCAAAGCGGACATTAGTCCATACTCCACGCATCAGCCTATGTTGAGCAGCTTTAGCAGCAGACATCTCTATGGCACTGTCAACGAATTTCACATCACTCGAGTGTCATACAATGCAAATAATGCCTGACAACAATAGAAATTTTACGCTGTCCAAGTTATATATAGAACAAACCATATATTGCCATGTGACCTTGCTTGATTGTCACCTACATTACCAGGGCCCTGGTCGATTGCAGCAACCGCATTCAAAAATAAGCTACCAGACTGATTAGACTGGAATGGCCAAAACGTATCCTTCAGAGTTTTTAAAATCTGAAAAAAGGATTAATTGAAGTAAGCCCAAATGTTACTGAATTCAACAACCATGTTACTGTCAGGGTCTCCAATACAACCTTTAACAGAAGAAAGAACAAGCATGATAACTAATGGGGTGTTTGGATTGAGGGATCACTCCATCCTAGAATGGAATTGGTCCATCATGGGATCATCCCATAAATTTGGTGGGATGACACCATCCCTCATTTCGTACTAGATTTATGCTTATGAGGGATGAGGTGGTGATGGACTAATCCATTCCATTCCTCAAACCAAACAAGCGAATTGGAATTCCAAACCCAAGCTGTTTACATACATTTCCAGATCAAATCCCAATTAAGAGTTGATATGCAAAATGTTATATCCTGATTGAATCCTGGTTATCATGGATCGGGTTGAACTTCCAAAACTGTCATTTCCAAACTATTGAACGTGCACCTGTACTCTGGAATACTTATAATGACTCAAGCATGGAGGGGAGAAACAAGAGCCCCTGAGGACAAAAAGTTATTGACAGCTGCACTGTGTCCAATGAATGAAGCTAAGCATGCAGATGCAGTCACCGCCGAAAAGGCCTAGCCTACAAAACTGCCTTGTTTATTTTCTGAATGAGATACTTGTACAGACAACTATGGAACAGAACCGAAAATTCAGTGTATGCATGTCCACGAGTGATGTTCGAATGAATGGCCATAACTCATAAGAGTTAGGAAACAACAGTGCTAGAATGTGCATATAGAAACTGCCAAGCAGGAATCCAATTCAAGTCTAGAAACTGCCAAGCAGGAATCCAATTCAAGTCTCATTCCTAAGTATGCAACCAAAACACTATCAATCTTTCTGCTAGTAAAGAAGCTCGATGAAAAGACTTCCCTTCAGCAAACCAGAGCAAGGTAGAAATTCTCTATTGTAGGATATTTTCCCAAAATTTTCACTATGGTGTTGTCATATGAATTGGCAGTAAAATGCCTTGCAAATGTTCAAAAACTATCCTTGCTTGGTACTTGCGCAGCTATTTAGCAGATAAAACACATAATGACAATTAAAAATGAAACATGGGGACTGAAGATCGAAATAAACTCACCTCAACCAGAAGTGACTTTGACGTCATAATGTGTGGTTCATCGGACAACTTGCTTTTGTGTTTGTCATAGCCCCTAGGGAGGCTATTGAGATCGTGTGGAAAGAAGATCTCCACATCGAAGTCCAGTAAGCCGTATAGCCTCAGCGTCTTCAATATCTCTGAATATATCAAGGAAAGCATTGCAGCTGATCCTGATCGGCATGTCAATACCTGACCATTGTACACAACAAAAACAACATTAGAATGTATGAACCACACATAAGGCAATAACATGAGCATGTATACAAAGCAGAGAATGCGGATTCAGGCATACCAAGTGAAGATATAATGCGCGCCCATCGGACACTCCATTTGCTCTTCGAAACTCCTGAAATGGAAGTTCGTTACATATTAGCACACAAATCCATCGTACAATTAGAGGGTAGAACAGAAATTCGCCAGAATTTAATCAAGGACTTGAAATTACATATGCAGTCTCAGAGCAAACCATACTAAAAAGTGATTATTGATCATATACCCTCCATTTAGATGGAAATTGAGGATTTACCCTCCTGGCTCACGTGTCAGTGACTTATGATGACCCCACGTGTCATTGAGATGTGGACGGTAAATCCTCAATTTTTCAACTAAAGGGAGGGTATATGATCCAATTGTTCCTATTGACCCAAAAATGTTACAAGATCACATGAATTTCAGTGTAGAATTTACCTTGTGGACGTAGAGGTAGCGGTCGAGGTGGTCGAGGAAGACCTCGGGCGGCGCGCCGGAGGGCGGGAGGTACCCTGCGGAGAGGAAGCCGGTGGAGAGGTCGTCGAGGCGCTCGATGAAGGCGTCCACGGGGAGTGGGACGGAGGAGTGCGAGACGAGCGAGTCGTCCTCGGCCGCGACGCAGAGCGCGGCGCGCGCGAGGTCGGCACCGCGGCTGATGGCGATGCTGGTCTCCGCGTTGACCCGCGTGATCCTCCCGACCTGCCTCGCGAACCCCTCCCGCGCTGCCCTGGCGTGCTCGGTTGATACCCCCGCGGCGTCGAGCGAGTCGTGCAGCACCATCCGCGGGAGCCCGCCGCCGCCCCCGTCATCCGCGCTGGCGCAGGCACGGAAGGAGGACGAGGCTGTCCCACGCCGCCGCCGCAGCTTGCCTCCGGACGCGGGGCCGATAGCGGAGGGGGGAGCCCACACCGCCAAGTAGCTCATGGGAGCCTGCCCGGCCGCCGGCGCCGAGGCAATTGGATTCGCTGGATCGGGAGTTGGCGTCACCGGGGAGGCGGCGAGCGTAAGGCTAGGTAGGGGTGACACGAGAGCGCGGCGCCTAAGCCAACAAGATATCTCGCCGCCTTCCGTAGCGTGGGGCACAACACACAAGCGATCGTGAGTCGGGCGTGTAACGGTTGTATGGATAGGTTTGTGTTACGAGCTAACGGGGGAGTGACACTTGAGTACTGTAGCATTTTTTTTTTGGGAAGCGATTTTGGCGTGGTTTTCGTTTGCGCTACAGTGTTCTTCAGTGCTTGCTATAGGACTGGTATCCCACATGTCAATGCCCTATTAGCTTGTTACGTCTATCCGTCGCTACAACCATTACCCAATAAAATTTCTCCTTTCGGTTAAGAAGCGGGTATTATTTTTAATTCTTACCCAAGTTTCATGGAAGGTTCTTTAAACAAATCTAGATTCAAGCAAAAGTTGAATTGTTTTCTGCAAAGCTCTCCAAACTGGTCCTAAGGTACTTTGTTTTCTTCCTTCATTCTTCGGGAGAAAAAATGGGTCCACTTTTTTTTTTGAAAAATTAAGGTAACACTTATTAATAGCGGAGCATGGTTACGATTAGTACAATAAAGGTTCTGTTTCAAACGGTTTCAGTTTCTGACTTATTTTGGCTTTCAACTTATTTAGGTTAAAAACCATTTAAAACGTGTCGGTTTCTAATTTTAGCGTATTTGATTTTTTACTTTTTTAGCTTTTTGTATTATTTTTTTCATATTCCTTTGCAATGTCCATAATGATATAACTTTTTTATTTTTTAGAAAAAATTAACAACTGCTATAATACAATTTCAGCCAAAAACTTAAGCTGTAACCTGTCGGAGCAAGGCCGAATCTGGTGGTTCGTCGTGCCATACTGCATTGGCTTTCGAAACCACAGCCTGATGGGCATGAACATCAGCAGCCAACTTAGCCTGCGTGGACGATGGACAAATTTCGCCTTCGCGAAAGTGGTGGCAATCGCTCGCGATTCCTCGATGAAAACTGCTCCTGGAGATATAGCTACCAGGATTGCAAATAGCCTCTATCGCCATTGTTTAGTCCGATTCCACAACCAATCTATTACAGCCGATTTGTGTAGCCAGGAGCATACCATTAAGAAGTGCCTCCGGCTTGATATCGCAGCTAACTCGACGAGTGCCAAAAGTAGTGTAGGTAGTTGTTCGGAGTACCTAGTGGCAACTACTATAATATCAAGCAGTAAATCAGTGTTAATTGGTGTACACCAAGATGGATTATTCATCTCACCAGAAAATGAAATGGATACGGGTGTGAAGTTGGCCTTTTGTTGAGCTCGGAACATACCAACACATGGAAAATGCCATATTGCCACAAACACTGACGTAACGCTGTTCCGCAAATAGGTTGCTCACAGCCGCATAACCACATGTATGGTAGGAAGCACATCGCAGTTCAGAAAGCAACGGCGACACAAGGTACTACAGGCTTGAACAACGGTAGGTGCACTACAGCTTGACATTAGTGAGTTCAACTCTTCTGGGAGTTCCCTTCCTCCAGCTCTTTCCTCAGCTGAAGCGAGAAATCGTCGTTAACGTCGTCGTCATCCCAATCGTCCTCCCATTGCTGGACGGCTTCATTGCCATCTTCCTTGTCATCCCATTCTGCAAAATACAAGAAAGCAGGAAGCCAAGTGTCAGTCCAAGCTTTCACAATGTGTACAACGGCAAATGTGGTTCACCAGATCCACAGCTTCACCCCTAGGACACTAAGGTTCAACACATATATGCGTTACTAAATTACTTGCAGAGCATTACGAAAAAAAAGAAGAAACAAATACATTGCAAATCAGAGGTAAAAAGGACTGTTATGCAGCAGAACATGTGCAACCACAAAGCAAACACCCAGCTAGGAAACTAATCGAATAGAGGTCCTCTAGTCGTGCTCCCAGGCCGACTTTACGATTAATCATCCATTAGTCGCGACTAATTGTGCGACTTGATAGCGTGTGAGGGAAGACAGCATTGGATAGCATGTGAGGGAAGACAGCATTGGCTGCTGCACATGTGCACAGGTTGACTGGAAGCCATGACCAGTGCCACACACATGGAAATAAAGGAGGGAGCTGCTGTGCGTGCGGAAGCACTTGTTGTGCATGGAGTGTCTTGTGCTTGTGTGCAGGCTAAAACATGTGAACATAATCAGCATGTGTGGACACCTATGCGTATGAACCAGGAACACATGGACCAACACCTGAAGCCAGAAACAGAAGGGGATGTGTTTCCAACTTCTTATACGATATGGATTGGGTTAATTCTGATCCAAATAGCTCAGAGTAGGAACAATAAGAATAGTCATTTTTATTGGAGCATTTGTTTTTAGTGAGTCCGTGTTGGCACCTGCATGTGCTAATTATTTTAGCTGAGTCAGTTAATAGTGCTTGGGTCTTGTGTACGTGTGTGTGCATGGCCCATATAAAGGGCCGGAGTGAAACCCCATGTACTCAGAGCTTTTATTTCATGATTTCCAGAGAATGCCATGATGGCTGGTCGAGTTATATTGTGAGTTTTCAGTTCGTGAGATAAAAACCAAACTAGAGTTTTTGGTGCTGCACTTGAGATAGGAGACAATCTGTTCTCCAATTATTTTGCCGGATCCTTGTAATTCCTTCCTTACGTTACTTTCTCTCTCCAGAGTTTGGTCGTAAGCACTCTATCCTGGTTTGCATCTATCCTTCATTGATTAGTGTAAACCAAGTCTTTTGGTGTCAGTTTTATTGCTACTGATTGTTAATCGAGAAAGAGAAGCTTGGCTGCTGTTTGCTTGGACAGAGGAATCAATATTTTATTGATCGCACAAGTTTGCATATGCTAGAATTGATTGACGTGCTGTTCCTGAACTAGGGATTGATCATTGGGCAATTTCGCTAGCTTTACTTATCTGTGCTGAATTCTTGTGCAATCCGAGAGAAGTTTACTGCTGCTAGGACTTGTACCGTGAAAGATGGAGCCAACTAGAGTAAAATTAGGGTTCGCTAATTTGTGCCGTATCACAAACTAACAGCCTTTATGTTTGTCCCATGTCCTTGAGAGCACAAGATATACTGCCTAACGTCCTGACCTACCTCACCATTGGTAAAATCCACATCGGGAACAATTAAGTGCCTACTACTTTTCCTTAAATTTCACACAAATCTATCCGATAACCAGTCGCAAGGGAGGCATGAGATGACTGATGAATCACACGGGTTTCGAACAAACCTAATCGCCCAAATCGACAGCCCCGAGCAAGCAAGCTACGGCGAATCGGCCTCATTCGCCCTAATATCGCCACAGGATAGCGGCGAGGCGATGAGAGGGAGTAGCGGGCGCGCATGCGCATACCTTGGTCGATCTCGAACTCCTCGAACTCGTCGTCGTCCTCGAGGAGGTCCATCTTGGCCGACTCCGCCTTCGTGTCCGCTGCCGCCGCCGCCATCAGCGCTGCTGCTACACCTGCGACGCAGCCGATCAGATCAGGGGATTAGGGGAGAAATCGGGAGCGATTCTTGCGTGCGAGGGAAGGGATCGGGCGCGCCACCCACCTGCTTTGAGTCGTGTGTGGGGAGCAGAAGAAACCCTAGACGCGGAGGCGGTTGTCCGTCGGGCGGCTGCTGGGCTGGGTGGACTGTGGGCTGCTACGGACGGAGTTAAAACGGTGGCGTCGCAACCGGCTTTTGGTGCTTTCCCTAACATGTTTTACTAGCAACTTTCAACTTTTTAAGAGAATTGGTATACGTATAATTAAATCTCGATGTGTAATTAATTAAAAAACTTGATGTATGAGTTTGATTTAGATAGCTCCCGTGTAAGGGTAGGAATTCATGAGAAATTTTAGTGTAACAAATATAAATATTTCTATCTAATCTAGAATCGAGAGTTGTTGGGTTATGGTCATACGTAGTAGAGTCTGTCTCCGTGTGTAACTCAAGTTGAAATTGTGTCCAACTTGAAATTCGAATACGTATACTAGTAGGAAATTATTAGTCTATATATTGAGAAGGCGTGTAGCCAGTTTTATAAGAAAAGCAAGAAAAGAGGGGAGCAAATAAGATAATAGAGAAATTCAGAAAATTTTTTATGTTCTCTCAATTTATTTGTGATGTGTGCATTTTTTCCTAGTCAAAGTTTTAACAAGTGGTATCAGAGCCTAGGCGAGAACCGAGTCGCTAAAAAAATTGTCTTGACGATTACGTTTCGCGCTCGTCTCGAGCGGCGCTCCCGAGGCCTCCACACACGCGTCGTGCGGCTAGAGCAGCAAAAGTCAGCGCCGAGAGAAACAAAGCATCGCAGCAAGACAGAGGAGAGAGAAGTTTTTTCTTTGTGACAGGAAAAAAAGAGACAAGACACAGCAAGAGGAGATGTGTCACCGTTCTGTGTCAACTATGAGTTTAGTAAGTCGTAGTTAAGACTGACTGCCTAAATGTTTTAGAATCTTTGCATCCAGATGAACCTGTACCAGTTAAGTTGAGTTCCTATATGTAGCTTGTATGTAGAACGATTCATGTGGAGGCGTGACTAGTAGTTCATAATGCATTGAGACTAAAACTAGAGTATGTCATATCAAGATTAAGGGGGAGATCGTTATAAATAATCTTGATTTAGAGTTCAAGACATAGTAGAATCCGTTTCTATGTGTAACTCAAGTTGAAGTCGTGTCCAACTTATAGTCTGAATACGTATGTTAGTAGAAGATTATTAGCCTATATATTGAGGAGGCTTGTAGCCAGTTTAGTAAAAAAAGCAAAAAAAAAAGAGAGGGAGCAAATAACATAATAGAGAAATTCAGAAATTCTTCTATGTTCTCTCAGTTTATTTGTGATGTATGTATTTTCTCCTGGATCAAAGTTTTATCACGAACGATAACTTTCCGCTCAACACGCAGGCGGCGGCACTACGGGCAAATCAGGAAGGTAAACTCGACATGTTGCATCTCATCAAGAAACGCACCTGTTGTGGCTACAGACCAAACAGAGAGAGATGATAGTGGAATGGTGGGAGTGTTTCGTCTCACCCTCCCCCTCATCTTGATATATATATTCACATGGGGTATACTTTTACAGTTATGCCCTTACATCCATACATCCCCATTAGGGGCACTTATGTTATTACACATGTTACTCTGGTTCTTATAACCTCCTAACAGGCCTGCTGGGCTTAGGTGGGGGCCACCCCTATGACAGGAGCCTCTCATGGTGAAGGGCTTCACAGGGCCGAAGCCATGTCGCCGAGTCCTTTGGCCCCCTCCGTCCCCTGCGGCCTGTGAATTTCTCCAAGCTTGTGGCTGGGAGCCTGAGGTCTGGGATGGAAGGTGCCTTGTTGCAGCAGACGCGCGCGCTCCGTCCGCTATCCTTCGAACGGGTGGCAGCGGAGGCTGGCGCCTAGCTCGAAGTAGACGCGCGCGCTCCGTCCCCTACCCTTCGAACGGGTGGCAGCGGAGGCTGGCGCCTAAGTCGAAGCCGAGGCGCGCGCGCTCCGTCCCCTACCCTTCGAACGGATGGCAGCGGAGGCTGGCGCCTAGCTCGAAGTAGACGCGCACGCTCCGTCCCCAATCCTTCGAACGGGTGGCAGCGGAGGCTGGCGCTTAAGTCGAAGCCGAGGCGCGCGCGCTCCGTCCCCTACCCTTCGAACGGGTGGCAGCGGAGGCTGGCGCCTAAGTCGAAGCCGAGGCGCGCGCACTCCGTCCCCTACCCTTCGAACGGGTGGCAGCGGAGGCTGGCGCCTAAGTCAAAGCCGAGGCGCGCGCGCTCCGTCCCCTACCCTTCGAACGGGTGGCAGCGGAGGCTGGCGCCTAGCTCGAAGTAGACGCGCGCGCTCCGTCCCCTACCCTTCGAATGGGTGGCAGCGGAGGCTGGCGCCTAGCTCAAAGTAGACGCGCGCGCTCCGTCCCTGCGTTGAGATTGGAGTTGGCGCCGGTATGGTTGCGCTCCGGGGCTGTTGTGACCTTGCAGTCTGGTAGTGCGCTTTTAATGGCGGCTGGAATCACGCCAACCCCTGGCCTGGCAGAAGTCAGGCTGTCGCGTCGTGCAGTCTGCCACTCTGCAGGTGGGACACGTGGCGACTCACGACTGGTGCGTCGTGGGATGTGAGCGGTTGCGTGACCGCGGCCGTTCGCCTCGTCCCCCGAGAAGTTGGACGCGTGTTGAAGGCGTGGAGGTGTTGTGCGCTGCTTGGCCACCTACCCGGCACGGCCCTCTAGGCCCCGGCGGTTCTTCTTTCCAAATCTTGGGCAGCCGAATCGCTGCGAATTTGATCTGTCTGTGCGTTGAGCCATATGATAGGCGAGCGGCCTTTATAAGGTGCTAGTGTTGAGGTGGAGGCACCCTTTCTTGCTTGGCTTTTTGATCTGCCACTTTGCTTCCGCCCGTGCTAATTGTCACGCCAGTTGCTCCTTTCCCTACTTCTTCTTCCCTTGTCGCGAAGAGCGATGGCTAGCCATGACGACGCCACCTACCATCCCCGCAGTGGTTCCTTGCCTAGCCAGGGCGAGGTGTCCTATCTTTCCAAGGAGTACAAACTGGTGCCGCGGGGGAGCTCGCCGCCAACAAGTGGTGGAACGCCATGGAGCACTCGGGAGGCTGCTGCTCCCGTGTGCTGGGGAAGAGCCGCATGACTGAAGGGACGCTGCAGCGACTCGTGGATGAGGGGAAGATCGTGGATCGCAATGGGGCTCGCCTACCCCGTCGGGACGAGACGGAGCCGAAGCCCGGGGCAATGGAGGCGATTGTTTTTGTCGCGTTCTTCGGCGCCGGCCTTCGAATGCCCTCCACGTTGTTCGTGGGCGAAGTCCTGTGGGCCTACAAGTTGGAGCTAGCCCAGTTGACGCCCCACGCGATACTCCGCCTAGCTGTCTTCACGTGGGCGATGCGGACAGAGGGGTGGCGTCCCAGCGCGAGCTTATTCGCCACACTGCACGACGCACACTGTCGACCCAGAAAGGTTGACGGGGCGGTGTCCAACTTCGGCGGTGTGGACTTCGTGCTCCGGGCGTCATGCGCGACGTTGTTCCCTGTGCCAGCCTCGTCGGGGCAATGGGCGTCCGGCTGGACTCGGCGGTGGTTCTATTACACCGTGACCGACAAGAGCGGAATGCACTGCCGAGGTGGGCCGATCTCGTTTAACAGTACGCCGAGTCTGAAGGCGGAGATTGACGACACACGAAAGCTACAGAGTCTTGTCGGTGTCGCCCGTCGAATGAGCGTGCGCGACCTAGCCGAGGAGTTCACAATGTATGGGGCGGCGCCACTCTCCTCCCGGGGGAAGTATGTTGGACAGAACGGCCCCCGCGAGGACGGGTTCGATTCATCCGTATCTCGCCTACTTCCGCCCTCCGCTCCTTGTAAGTCGCCCAGCACGCTTTACGCGCGCCATTGTATTTGTTTGGTTTCCGCCTGACTGACGTGGTCTCCTGCGCAGTGGCTCGGCTAGAAGATGCGGAGCGCGCGGTTGCGGCGCTCCTCGGCCCGTACACGCTTAAGGAGCACCAGGCTCGCGAGGCCGCAGCCAAGGCGGCTAAGCAGGGGCGGGTAAACCGCACCTGCGAGGCTCTAGGCATTACTGTGCCCGAGCGCGCGGTGCCGGAAGAGCTTCCCGCCGGGACTCCGGGCGCTCAGGACGGTGATAGCCCTACGGGGGTGTTATCTTCGCGACGCCGGGCCCGTTCCCCGGCTGCCGTATTCGACCCGACAGCCCCCTCGGCGGCTAGCACAGCTGAGATGGGGCGTGCGACCGACGGTGGGCCTGGCCATACTGCTTCGGAGGAGCGCGCCGCCTCGGATCCCTCGGCCCCTTCTGCCGACGCCCACGAGCCCGTGAGCGCGGCCATCGTTGAGTTGGAACTCGTCAATCCGGGGGGTGGCGTCGTTCCTGGCGAGAAAACCACAGTTGAAGGTGCGTTATCAACCGCAGCGGCCGGCGAGGGCGCGCCCCCTACAGAGGAAGCCGTGGGGGCGACGGTAACCGTAGCTGGTGTTGCCGCGGAAGAATCGCCTGTGCCACCGCAGGCGAAACGACCTCGGACTCAGTCCCCGCCGCCAGTGAGGGGTCGATACGCCGTTGCAGGGCCTTGCCGCGGGATTACGGCGTCTGGCGCGGCCGAGAAGACCTCCTCCCCGACCGTCGAGGCGCCCGCCTCCCCCTGGGTGGTCGAACCGGCGCCACTTCCTACCGCGACAGGGGGCGCAGGAGGTAGGCGTGAGTCCCTTTCTTCACCTGACTTCGCGAGACTCTCTCTGATCTGCTCGCTCATTCTGCCAACATCAGGCGAGACGAAGTCTCCCGAACGTGGCGAAGGATCGAGTAGCGGAGGTATGCGCGAAGTCGGAAGCCTTGTGCAGGGTGCCCCGCAGGTGTCCGCTGTTGTTGACGTGGCCGTGGCCTCGGTAAATCCTGGCGCGTTGGGGCCGGGGCTCGCTCGCTCGGACTTCCTCCCTCGCCCGGAGATATTTTGCGACCTCACCGCAGCCGCAGAGCGGCCGACAAATGCCTCGACCGAGAGATGTTGTCGTCATGCGAGGGGGAACTCCTAGCGCTCGCGCTACAGGCCTCCGAGATGAGGGTAAATATGTGCGCTTCAGCTTTGTAAGGTACTGCTGGACGCCTGCTGATTTGTTGTTTTTGCCAGACGCTTGCTCTCAACCGGTCCTTTGACGAGGCCCGCGTTCGGGAGCGGAGGGCTCTGGAAGCCAGCCTTCGTGAAGCAAGTAATGCTCTCGCCGCGAAGGATGAAGAACTTCGCGCGTTGGAGGGCGCCATGGCGGCCGCAGAACTCGAGGCCACGGAAGCCAAGTGCGCCGCGGCTGAGGAGCGCGCCGCCTTCGTGCAGCAGATCGCCGTCCTAGAAGGGAAGAACGCCCAGCTGGCGGAGTCTGCTGCCGAGAATAGCCTCGTCTTGGAAAACGCGTCCATATCGGCGTGGCGGGCCATGGAGGCTCTGAACCAGGCCCTCCGAGATCTGTGCATCAGAGTGCCGGACACTACGCACGGGCCGGAGGCCCTGTCGGAGACGCTCGGGTTGATTGAGGAGGGGGCCGGCGTTGCTCTTCGTGGCGCCAGAACGTTTGGCGAGCACTGCGGTTATCTTGGTGCGTGCTTCGCCCTCGCCCTGCTTCACACTCGTGGGTGTAGACATACCCATGAGCTAGCAAATCCTCAACTGGATCTTCCCGACCGACCAGAGGTGATGTCGGACGCCATCCGCTCCATCGGGCCTAGCCTGCAGAACTTCCATCAACGGATCTGGGGCCGCTTTGGGGAAGATGCAGCGAGGGTCGCCGTGCAGCAGACGCTGCATGGGGAGGGGGACCTCCTCCAGTGGCTCGAAAGGGTCCTTCAGCGTCACGGCGACGACGGCATGGGTTCGTCCGCACCGCGCCAAGGCTGAGCGGTTGGTCTGGTAGGGCAGGGGGATGATGTACTGGTTCTTACGCTTGTAACCATGTTTACGCACCCCTTTGCTTTTGCAATGAATCCAAGTAGTACCTTATTCTGGGTGTTACCTGCCGCCGAACGCGAAGGGAAGAAGACCTCCGCACCTTGTTTATACTCCGTAGAGCGCGCAGGGAGGGCATCCGCGTCTTATTAAAAGTCCATGGACTGGCGCGTGCGGAGGCGAACCTCGCTGCTAAACCTCAACGCTACGTCTTATTTAAAGTCCGTAGACTAGCGCGTGCGGAGGCAGACCTCGACGCTACGTCTTATTTAAAGTCCGTAGACTGGTGCGCGCGAGGGCGTCCCCCCGTT
Organism: Dendrocalamus latiflorus; assembly: GCA_017311315.1. Lineage (NCBI taxonomy): Eukaryota > Viridiplantae > Streptophyta > Magnoliopsida > Poales > Poaceae > Dendrocalamus > Dendrocalamus latiflorus. The sequence continues at coordinate 2,342,630 of CM029670.1, read as the reverse complement.
GCGTCTTATTTAAAGTCCGTAGACTAGTGCGTGCGGAGGCGGACCTCGACGCTACGTCTTATTTAAAGTCCGTAGACTGGTGCGTGCGGAGGCGGACCTCGACGCTGCGTCTTGCTTTATAGTCCGGAGACTCGCGCGTGCGGAGGCGGACCTCGACGCTACGTCTTATTTAAAGTCCGTGGACTGGTGCGTGCGGAGGCGGACCTCGACGCTACGTCTTATTTAAAGTCCGTGGACTGGTGCGTGCGGAGGCGGACCTCGACGCTACGTCTTGCTTTATAGTCCGAAGACTCGCGCGTGCGGAGGTGGACCTCGACGCTACGTCTTATTTAAAGTCCGTGGACTGGTGCGTGCGGAGGCAGACCTCGACGCTACGTCTTGCTTTATAGTCCGGAGACTCGCGCGTGCGGAGGCGGACCTCGACGCTACGTCTTATTTAAAGTCCGTGGACTTTGTTCTGCTCAGCGCGGACAGGGGATGCTCTAGGAACAGCAACCTTTATTGAACTCCCGTTTGCGCGGGCGAGCATCGCATAACAAAGAGCTGGTGGCTCTACGCTTGCTGTCCTGCTTCTAGGCGTAGTACCGCCGCAACCTGTCCGCGTTCCATGTGTGCCGGAGGGCTTGTCCTTCGAGCGTGGCGAGGCGGTACGCCCCCTTTGGCAATGCCTCCATCACGATGTACGGGCCTTTCCACTTGGACTCCAGCTTGCCAACGGTCTCCGCCTGGAGCGTCACTCTGAGAACGAGATCCCCAGGCTTGAACCCCCGCGGGCATATAGAGCGGTCCCGAGTACGCATTGTCTGCCGCGCATACTTCTCAACATGGTGGGCTGCGTCTGCCCGTATCCCGTCGAGGAGGTCCAAGGACACACGGCGCTCCTCTTCGGGTGCTTGGACGAGGATCCTCCGCGAGCCGGCCTTGATTTCCTCGGGCGTCACCGCTTCGTCACCGAAAAGGAGCTTGAACGGCGTGAATCCCGTCGGGCGTGTTACCGTTGTGCGAAGCGACCATAGAACGCTGTGAAGCTCGCTTGGCCACTTGCCCTTTGGCAATCCGACCAGGCGCTTTTTGATGGCGGCGGAGATGGCACCATTCGCCCGTTCAACCGCCCCGTTGGACTGGGGATGCCCTACCGAGGCGAATCGGAGGGTGATGCCCATGCTGCCACAATAGTCTTTGAAGAGGGTGGCGTCGAACTGCAGGTCGTTGTCAACCGTGAGCTCCCGGGGCACACCGAAGCGATATATGATGTTTTGCCATAGGAAGCGCTGTATGGCCGCAGAAGTTACTTTGGCCAGGGCGACCGCTTCCGGCCATCTGGAGAAATACTCCAGCGCGACTACCACGAACCGGAGGTCCCCTGGAGCTCGGGCAAGTGGTCCTACTATATCAAGGCCCCAGCGTGCCAGTGGCCACACCGGGGGAATGGGGTTGAGGCTCGTCGGGGGCCTGCGGATGATGCGCGCCATCCACTGGCACCCTTGGCACCGACGGACGAGGTCCTGGGCGTCGGTGATGGCAGTTGGCCAGTAGAAGCCTTGCCTGAACGCCTTGCCGACTAATGACCTCGGTGCCAGGTGGGATCCGCACACGCCCGCGTGGATCTCCGCCAGGAGCTCCTTTCCCCCCTCAGTCGAGAGGCAGCGCAGGAGCGGTGCGCAAACCCCTCTCTTGTAGAGTATCCCTTCGAACACCTGGAAGGACCGTGTGCGGTGCTGCAAGCGCTGAAGCTCGGCAGGGTCCTCCGGCTCGGCGATGCCTTGCAAGAAATTGAAGATGGGCTCTCGCCAATCTCCTGGCCGATCAATGCGGTGGACGAGTGCCGCGTCCCGGTTGTCCTGCGCGATGGCCGCCTGCGCTAATATCTCGTAAAACACCCCCTCAGGGGGGCAGTTGCTGGCTGGCCGCCTTAGCGAGGGCGTCGGCCTGCTCATTCTCCGCGCGGGGGATGGCCTTGACGGTGACACCCAAAAAGTGCCTTTCCCTCGCCCTCACCGCCGCGAGGTACTTGGCCAACTCAGGGTCCTTAGCTTGATATGATTTGTCCACATGGCTAGCCACCAAGTGCGAGTCGGTGCGGACCAACACCCGTCTCGCGCCGACTGCCTTGAGCTTCGCCAGGCCAAAGAGCAGTGCCACGTATTCAGCCGTGTTGTTGGTGGCGGGGAAGGCAAGGCGCGCCGAGTATAGTAAACGCTGTCCTTCGGGCGTGACGATCACCGCCCATACGCTCGCGCCAGCGACGCTGTAAGCTCCGTCGATTGTAAGCGTCCAGACGGGATCATCGTGCGTCTGGACGGGTTGGGCCGGCGGGGTCCATTCGGCGAGAAAATCCGCCATGACTTGGGATTTGATTGCCGTTCGCGAAGTATACGTCAAGGAGAAGAGAGCGAGCTCGGCAGTCCATTTGCCGATGCGCCCTGTGGACTCCTTGTTGTGTAGCATCTCTGCCAGGGGGAATGAGGAAGGTACTGTGATCGGGTGGGCCAGAAAATAATACCGAAGCTTCCTGGAGGCCATGACCAGCGCGTAGGCGAGCTTCTCAAGCTCCGTGTATCTTGTCTTGGCGCCTTGGAGGGCTTCAGAGACAAAGTAGACGGGCCGCTGCATGGCGCCTTCCTCTAAGACGAGGACGGCGCTGACCGCGGTGGCTGACGCGGCCAGATAGAGCAGGAGGGGAGCCTCTGGTGCTGGGGCGACCAGAGTGGGGAGGCTTGCCAGGTGCTGCTTGAGCTCGTTGAAGGCCTTGGCGCAATCTCCATCCCAACGAAATCCATCGCACCCGCGGAGTGTCTTTAAAAATGGCAGGCCCCGCTCCGCCGCCCTGGATAGGAAGCGGCTTAATGCTGCCATGCGGCCCGCCAGCCTCTGGACCTCCCTCCTTGTCTTGGGCGGCTCCGTCCGGACACGAGAAAACCTAGGAGTTTGCCCGCCTGCACCCCGAAGACACATTTGTCGGGGTTGAGCTTGATGCCCGCCTTCCGGAGATTGTCGAAGGTCTCCTGGAGGTCCCGGCCATGCAGAGCAAGCTGCCGGGTTTTGACCACCACGTCATCGACATAAGCTTCGACGTTCCTCCCGAGCTGGGCGGCCAGGGCAATGGCGACGAGACGGGTGAAGGTAGTGCCTGCATTCTTCAAACCAAAGGGCATTCTGACGAAGCAGAACGTCCCAAGTGGTGTGATGAAACTGGTCTTCTCCTCGTCGTCTTCGGCCATGTATACCTGGTGGTAGCCGGAATAGGCGTCCAGGAAACTCATGAGTTCGCACCCAGCAGTGGCGTCGACCAGTTGATCGATGCGCGGCAAGGGGTAATTATCCTTCGGGCACGCCTTGTTGAGTGCCGTGAAGTCGATGCACATACGCCAGGCCCCGCTGGCCTTTTTGACTAGCACCGGGTTAGCGAGCCACTCTGGATGGTGGACCTCGTGGATGACCCCGGCGTGAAGAAGCTTCGCCACCTCTGTTTTGGCCGCTTGCTGCCGATCCATCGACATACGCCGAAGCCTTTGCTTGACCGGCTTGGCGTCGGGGCGGAGCGCCAAGCGATGCTCGATTACTGCTCGGTCTACGCCCTTAATGTCCGCCGGGGGCCATGCGAAAATGTCAACGTTGTTCTGCAGCACTCGGACAGATCCCGTTCGACCCCCGGTGGGAGCCCCTCGCCGATGGACACAAACTGCCCCTCCGCCTGGAGCGGCACCTTCTTGACTCCGCCCTCGGGCCGAGGCTTGGGCGTCCATCCGGGGGCGGAGGGCCCGTCGCCGAGCGTGCCGGAGAGGGCATGCACCGGGCGATGCGGAACGCGGCTGCCGACCTCGGCACGTCTGGCCAGGTCCTGATCGCCGAAGACGGTGATAACACCCTCCGGGCCCGGAAGCTTCACACACAAAAAAGCGTAGTGTGGGATCGCCTCGAAAGAGTTGATGGCGGGTCGACCCAGTATGGCGTTGTAGGGATGTGGGATATCGACGACGTCGAAGATGACATGCTCGGTCTGGATGTTACCCTTGTTGCCCTCCTGACGGAAAGTGACCGGAAGGGACACGTGCCCCAAGGCCTGCAGCGGTTGACCCCCGAAGCCTTGAAGTGGAGCTCCTGGCTGCTCTAGCTGGCTTCGGGGGATCCCCATACGGTCGAGGGCCTCTGCGAATAAGATATTCGCAGAGCTTTCCCCGTCGACAAGGACGCGCCTGACGTCACAACGGGCTATGTGGGCCTGGATGACTAGAGGGTCTTGGTGAGGGTACTCCACACCCCTGGCGTCGTTGAAGTCGAAGGTGATGTTGCGGGGCGGCATCCACAGTTGCGGCTGCTCCCCGGGGGCTTTTGAGGAGGAGCCTCCGGTGATGACGCCGACGGTGCGATGCTGCCCGCCCTCCGTTGCGGTGGCTCGTATGGGGCTACCCCTTGGGTGCCCCGCGTGGGCTCCAGCGAGGGGCCGAGGAGGCAGAGCCCGAGACCCGGCCATCACCCTCCGCAGCTCCATAACCGCGGTGCATGCCCTTGTGTAATGATCACCGTAGCCGTGTACCTCGCACCACTTGCCATAGTGTAGGAGCTCTTGTTCTGCGTGGGGTTGGCCGCCGCAATCAAGTCCGCCTTCCGATCCCCGGTCTCCCCTCCATGAGGCGGGGTCGGGTCCTTGGCGGGCGCTCTCGGTGTCGAGGACATGATGGGCCGCCTGCGACCTGCGCTGGCGGCGCCGAGGTTTATGCCTGCTCCTTGAAGAGCCTTCCTGTACCCCGGTATCGCTGCCTCGGGGAGGGCCTCCTCGGGGCTCTCGGCTGCGGCCCTGCTTCGAGGAGGGACCACCCGCCCCCACTTCGCGCGGGGGGCGCTCCTCATGGGCGAGGCCGAGGGCGGTAATGCTGCGTCTTCGCGCATCCTCCTCCACCCGCGCGTACTCGTCCATTTTGTCGAAGAGCTTGGCGACTGTCTTGATTGGCCTCCGCGCGTTGTACTCGGCCATCGGGCCTGGACGAAGGCCCTGTATGACTGCATTAACGACGGTGGTTTCATTAATGTCTTTTACTTGGCACCGGATCTTGGCGAAGCGCTTGAAGTAGTCTCGGAGCTTCTCCGAGGGTCTTTGCTTCACGGCGAAGAGTTGGTCCGTATCGACTCGCTCGACGTAGTTTCCTTAGAAGTTGTTGTGAAGGCGGACGCGAAGCTGCTCCCACGCGTAGATGGAGCCCGGCTCTATGGTAAAGAACCAAGAGAGCGTCACTCCTTGCAGCACGAGGGGGAGTCCCTTCGCCTTCGTGGTGTCGTCTCCGCCCGCGGCTTCGATCGCGGTTTCGTACACGCGCACGAACTCACGGGGGTCCGCGTCGCCTTTGTACAAGTCGACGACGGTAGGGAACTTGAAGTCTTCGGGCCATGCCGCCTGCTGCAGCTCCGCCGAAAGCGGGGACTCCGGATCTACGCGCCGCAGCGGCACGCGGCTAGACGTGGGGGCTTCGCGACTGTCCGCCCTCTCCGGCGTGGGCTCGGTCGCGATTGCTGGCGCGGCCTGATGGCTCCGAGCCTCTTGCATATCTCGGACGGCTCCGCGAAGGTCCCCTAGCTCCCGCTGGAACGCGTTAAGGGCCGCCAGTAGGGCGCTTTCCACCGCCTGTGCGGGCGGGGTCGCCGGTACTCCCAACGGGCGGATCGGCGCGGGCACGACCGCGTCGCGAGCTCCCGAGCTGCCAGTCGCTCCGTCGTGGCTACCTCGAACTGCCCGGTCCGCGCTACCGACGAGGGTCGCGGCGGGGGCGGCGAGGTCGGCTGTCGTTGCGTCGGCGGGGTCGGTTGTCCCCGCACCGGCGTCGACGTCTTCAACCGCCGGGTTTGCCACCGCAACGCCGGCGACGGGGTGGGTCGTCGTGGCGCCGGTGACGAGGTTCGTCGTCGTAGCGCCGGTGACGAGGTTGGTCGTCGCGGTGCCGGTGACGAGGTTGGTCGTCGCGGTGCCGGTGACGAGGTTGGTCGTCACCGCGCGAACGTCGACGTCCTCGGCCACCGCGCCTGCGTCGCCACCCGCACTCGCCGCTGCCGATGCCGAAGCCCTGGTACTCATACGACGCTCCGGCCCGGCCGCCTTCTTTCCCTTCGCCACCGCCGACGAAGCTTTTTTCGGTGCCATCCTCCTTCTTCGGTCTTCAGGCTTGCTCCTGTCCTCCCACGGACGGCGCCAACTGTTGTGGCTACAGACCAAACAGAGAGAGATGATAGTGGAGAGGTGGGAGTGTTTCGTCTCACCCTCCCCCTCATCTTGATATATATATTCACATGGGGTATACTTTTACAGTTATGCCCTTACATCCATACATCCCCATTAGGGGCATTTATGTCATTACATATGTTACTCTGGTTCTTATAACCTCCTAACAGGCCTGCTGGGCTTAGGTGGAGGCCACGCCTACGACAGCACCTTTTGTGTGTTCCGATTGATTAATCGATTAGCCAGTTCTTGGTTCTGAATTGTTTGCTCCATTCTTGTTATTGCCTGTTCAGAGTTCAGGAAGATGGTGGAGAAGAACTACAAGCCCACGACGTAGAGGAAGGCGGATCGATCGGCTCGGCGGAGATGCTGTTGCGGCTTCGCGAGCCATTTGGTTTCGTTGTGGTGGTGCCATTTCACTTGAATCAAGATGACGTGGATTCTTCGGTTTAGGCTGTGATGTGTTCGACTCGTACGTGGTGAGCCAGAGTGGAAACTGTTCGACCTGTAATTGCTTTGAGTTTTCATTGTTCACTGATTCGTTTCTCGTTTTCGCATGCTGTTGTTTCGACCTATCATATTGTTTGTCATCACTGAGATGGACATACTTTACCGGAATTGAGAAACAAACAACTCAATCTGAAAATGATTAAAAAAAATAGTATACCTTTCATTTCTTCTATTTAAATGCTTTAGTTTAAATCAACAAGAGAAAATGGGAAGTACTAAGCATTATTTACAACCTTCCCTCCTCTTAACCCGCACATGTACAAAACAAAAACTTGGTAAAAGTGAAATGATTTCGTACCAGACCATGCCCTGTTCAAAACGAGTCCAATCTTACCCCAAAAAAAGACAAAATAAAAGAAACAATCGCAAGAAAAAGCCGCGAGTGAGGGGAAGATGGCAAGCTTTGCAGCACAAATTTAGCAAGGCTTAAAAGTATGATACATGGGGGCAACACTTCATGAGCTGAAAGTTGATTTATCAGGAGAAGTCTATTCAATGTAGGGGGCCATACAACAATTGACACCAAAGAATCAATGGCAAGATGAAAACAGAAACACTGAACGACAAACAGGAAAACACACAGCTTAACAGCGGTTTCTGCCAACAGTCGGTCAGTTCCAGTCATGTTACATCTAGAGCCTCCCTCCCTAAGAAAGGGAAGCTTCTTACAGTTCAATATAGAATCTAAGCTAGCTAGTGGAACACAAGGAAGTCAAGACCGTTAACCTTGTATGATGATGCGCGATACCCGCTTAAAGAATACGGGGCACATGGTCATGCTGAATCTGATGTCTTGTTTCATCCAACCCACGGCTATCCTCTCCAAGGTGCCCAATGAAGAGTGCTGATACGACCATTCACCGCCATCTGGTTGGTCTACCCATGTCAGGATGAAATTGTAACCTACAACAATTTGAAGAACTCTGTAAGCAGATGTTGGTCACAGAAAGTGAGGCGACATGCAACAGATTACAGAGGTATAACGATGGTTCTACATCCTTAGATATCACTGTCAGTGTGCATTAAATGACAGGATCATAACCTAGACACATGAACAAGTATAGAAGTACTAAAAGTTTAACCCATAATCATCATGTCATGGATGTTTTTACTGTATATATTTTATTCTGGCCATTGAAAAATATATCAATATATCATTGTACCAAGAAGTTTCAGATCTTGACAGCTACAAATAGGAAATGTGCCCTGACAATTCCATGCTCTAACATCACTGTTATCGTCATCATGACAATATTGTGCATGGCCCTACACCCAATAGAGTCCACTCCAGTATGAAACTATTCAATATACAAGGCCAGATCAAACGGCAGAGCTCCAAGGAAATGCGTACTATTCTTGCTAAAAGACAATATGATGTTAGAATGTGTATTTAGGTGCCACCTTTTGTAGTTTAAAGAACTAATTTTCAGGTTGAAGATGCAGCGCCTGTTCTAGACATATTACTCTTTGAATTGGACTGGCAACATGCAAAGGTTACATACAAAATCACATAAATGATACAAAATCAAATAAATGAATGTAAAAGAATTGGTACAGCGCTGTAGCAAAATAATAACATGAGAATTGGTGTTTGCAAGTACCACTAGCTTCATGGGAGACCGAAAGTGAAAATCCTTCCATCTCATTCTTTATTGAAAATTTCATGCCAACTAAAGATTCAGTCAGCATATGATACACACAAGCACTTGAACTTTTGTCTGTCCCATTCCCTGCAAGCAACAAGCAACAGGCATGAGACAAAGTAGTACTCCCTCCATCCAAAAATACAGGATGTATTTTTTGAATTGTCATGTCTACAAATATATGGTGTATTTCATATTCCAATGTAAAAGTGTGTTGTTTCATCTATACCCCTAATAAATATCCAGCTTTACTTTGTATGCCTTATATGCATACATTGAATATAATACTTAGAGATGATAATTAGAGGTAGTCCTGTCATTTTCAATGTCTCTTTGGTCTATGTGCAAGACAAAAATACACTATATATTTTTGGATGGAGGGAGTAACTGCAATCCAGCTACAGAACCTGATATGCTTGTACATTATCACTAACCTGAGATGCCCATATGTCTTCTACAGCAATCCAGCTACAGAACCAGTGCAAGCCATAAGGAAAGGTTTAACAAATAAAGCTCAACATACTCATTCACTTGCATACTTGTATATTACCAGCAAGTAGTTGGACTGTTACAAACAACTTACCTCTCTAGCTTCATCCTGAAAGCTACTATGAGGAACAATATCATTTTCACTGGACCGTACTTTGTTCGCCTTGCTTTTCGACTTTGGTGTCTTTTTTGCAGGTGAAATTGGAGTTTGATTCTGTACGATCACTTCAGGTATTGTGTCAGGAGATACTAGAGCTGTATAATTATTTTTTTCATTCCTCTCAGCCAGGAGACACTGAAGCCTCAAATTTTCACTTTCAAGCTCCTTTGCTGCATGAAATTAAAAAATGGAACAGAAGTAAATAAAATTGTGGCTACATCAATTTGGTTAACACCAAATAGATATGAAAGATGAAATAGTTATTTTGGCAATCTACAAAGTATAAGTGATTTTATGAGGACTGCTCTGCCTCATAACTTGGGTGGTATTATACTCTGGTATGCATGATTATTAACCAGGTCTAAACAAATCGTGAATTGCATTACCATGTTAGGGCTTTTCTATGTTTGCAGGATAATATTAAAGCATTGGAAATGTAACATTGTTGGGCAAGCACTTAATGATCAGCAAAACTAAACAAAATGTGAAGCATAGTTTGGACCATAGGAGAGAGAGAGATGCAGAATGTAGAGGTAATATTTCAACACCATCAGCCCTCCAAAGACCACATGATAGAACTAGAGACAAAACATAATGCTGGTTTTGTTGTCAATTTGCCACTTGCATATAATAACCATTTCATTAGAAATCCTCGATATTAAAAATGTAATTAACACAAAATTAAGTAACTGATTCAAGTTGACCATACGACAGGCAACACTGTAACAATACAACTCCAATGTACTCACATGACATAAAAGATTGTTAACTCATTTGATGTAAATAAGGTACAGCCAGTGTCACGAAGCAGTAAAAGTTGACAAACATCTTGCTTAAATGTCCTGCTATGTGTCCTCAAGGTACTATGTTTTGATCTGAACTGTTAGACCCACATACCTGTGTGCCAATTTGATAGAACAATAGCCCAATTAGAACAGATTCCTATTAGTTATTAAGAAATATCACACTATTTGTTCAACTAGTTAATTAACATCATATGATGCGTCTTGTTTACTTACAAATCTTCCCACCCACTACTTTGAGCATAAATATAGCATATAAAGGGGAATCAACTCAGAAGGATCAATGATTTTGGTGGCTACTTTCTAGTTTCTACAAAAAAACTAAACATCAAAAAAGAACTATGGCAACCAGCTAAGTAAGATTTAGATAAAATTACTTAAATAATTAAGGCTGATCAAAGCATAGAAAAGGCATATTTAGTTAACTATTAGAAAAGCTGCATTCTGGAGCATTACTTACTTACACAACTCATTTCAATTAGTTAGATATATGAGTTGTCTCTAATGCTGATCATAACCAATACAAGTGTTGATCTTTCTTTTTCACGGTTATAAGGTAGACGCACACGCGCCATGCATGCACACCACACGCACACACGCAAGTGCACCCCTTAGCACATGCCTAGAGGGGTGTTTGTATTGGTTGCGGCTGATGGCTTTTGATTGAAAATAAATAGTAGTGGCTGAAAAAATGACTTTTCGAAAAAGAGGTGAGCGGTGAGAAGAAAGAGAGAGATGCGTGCGCGAGACGGGAATGAGAGGAATAGGGTGCGCCCGTGACCCCCGGTCTTATCCCCGGAGCGAGACGGGAGCGCGAAGAGTGAAGAAACCGTTTCGAAAAACTAGATATTCATACTAGCTTTTGGCTTCTCCAAGCAGAAGCCAGAAATAGAAGCTAATACGAACACCGCCTAGAAATACAGAGGACGGGGATATATCCACGACCCACAAAGTTCTTACTGAAGTGCACCAACATGTGCGTAAATGTGTGAATTAGGAAAAACTTTCAATCAGTCACACATTATCGCTCTCCATCCCCAAAGACACATATCGGTCCCATAGATGCGTGAGTTGCACTTACACACCAACAATGTCTATTACCTAAAATTCTAAGCACTAACATGTCCAACTGAAAAAGGGAGAAGGAATCTTACTCTTCCGAGTCTCGTCAAGCAAAAGCGTCCGGGTCTCCGCAAGCTGCTGCTCCTTCTCGGTCCTGGCATGAAGAAAATAACAACAAAAAACAAGGAGCGGAAGCAACGGATCAGGCATCATTTGCCCCCAAATAGTAGCGAAACCCATGTCAGCACGCACGCGCGAAACCCTAACACCAGCGCAAGCATGTAAATAATCTTACAGCTTGGCGAAGAGCTGCTCGTTCTCGTTCTGGAGCTCGCTGACCCAATCCTTCATGGCTGCATCATCCAAATCACAAAAATTAAAAAAAAAATCGGCTCATATCTGCAAAATCCTAGCCCCCCTCCCATCCAAAGAAGACCACTTGGCTTTACCTTCGTAGAGCTCCTTGATGTCGGCCTCCCTCTTCTGCTCCAGCCCCTCGTCGAGCAGCTTCCGCTTCTGCGCGCAACGAAGCGGCGGGGCAAAAAAAAAATTGAGCCAAAACAAAAAGGGAGAAATCCAGAACCACGGGTAGGGTAGAGAAGGGGGAGGGATTAGGCGATGGATGGATGGTACCTTGAGGGAGGTGTACTTGTCGTAGAGCTTGGCGTTGAGCTGCTCCATCCGCGCGGGCGAGGGGTCTAGAAGCTTCTAGAGCGGGAGGAGAAGGATCAGCGACGAGTAGCAGCCGATTGCGAGGCGGGGCGGGGCGGGGGCAAGGGGCAACGGCGGCGCGTCGATTGCGAGGGCGGGGGAGGCGGCGAGGGCGAGGACGTGGGTAGGGACGGGAGGATCGGCGGGGGCGGAGGGCTTGGGGGAAGGGGCAACGGCGGCGCGTCGATTGCGAGGGCTGGGGAGGCGAGGACGAGGGTACGGCGTCGATTGCGAGGGCGGGGTGAGCGGCTAGGGCGAGGACGAGCAGACAAGCTCCGTTCAATTTTGAAACCGGACCAGCCGCACCGGGCTCCCCGAGTACTGTAGCTTCTTTGTTCCGCTGATTTGTGTCGAGCTAATAGGGTCCACCTATCCTTGCACGTATAGCAGGGCTTTAATACAGAACGCATCGGGGGTTTAAATTTTTGAATTCTAGTTATTTGTGAGAGGCAGTATATAAAAAAATAGTTATATGTGATTTTATCCGGTACAACTGACTGAACTCAGTACACTTTTCATTACAATCTTCCTGTTGATATTGCCTTAAAAAAACGCACCATTTAAAAATTAGTTACTATAGCATAAACTATAAATTACAAGCCATAAATGAAAAAGAATTCATCCGATATGTGGTAGCGAGTACAGTAGCAACACACGATAAAATACTGTAGTTAACACTATAGTAAAGAAAAAACATGTCCAAACCCTTTTCCAAAAAAATTGTGCTAGTGTGTTTTGCTACAATACTCATGCCACATGTCATCGTCCTATTGGCTCGTGACACTTACTAATCCTACAATCGTTACAAAGTAACATTTCTTGGTTGAACACGATGTGACGTGGCTGGTGGGAATGGGAAGTGTTTACTAATCCTACCTCAACCTAACTTGGTGGAAAGAATGATTTTCTTGGTCTTGCATATCTCACTGTTGGTGGACTCTTGCTTCTTCCTAGCATTTGCATTCACCTTGCTGTACTTGATAAAACCAAGGTTAGTAACTTTTCAATTATCGTATATTGCAATTCTTGTACCAAATAGCAATTTTATTTGTGAGCTGTGGTGGAGTACGTATGAGTAGGCCAATGTGTATGAGCGACACTGGTGTACATTATATTGAAGTAATATATACACCTTTATATTATCGAAAACCGAATTCCCCAGAAGCTGCAATTCACAAGCTGATAATTACTAGAGTAGGGGCAACATGGGCATTTCACAAGCTGTGAATAGAGCTAGAGTTCAGAAGCTGCAATTCAGGCCAAACACTCCAAATTCTTGGACTCCAACTTCTTCCAGAGTTGGCTTCTCTAAAAGCCACGCTACAGAGCCAAAAAAATTGAATTTGGAGCTCGACCAAACACGCCCTTAATCCAGTTCTTTTGACTTATAGTTTATTAATAACTTATTCCCCTTTTAAAATAATGTATGCTAAATTAAGAACCACAAAAAAATCCTTTACAACCTTTTGCAAACTATTTCATAGCAATTTGGTGCACAAATGGAAGTAATATCGTTGCAATTTGCACCTAACTTATGTTAAACTTATCAATGTCATTTCGATACCGCTGGTATGTACCATTTCGCCACATAAAACAGTACAGAGTATAGCCCTGCATTCCGTACTGGTCTTAGTATCGGTCAATACCAGCCATACCGTTATGATAACGAACATACCGACAAAATTGATAATACTATTTATTGAACCTATTTAAATTTATGTTACATTTAATTATACTACAATATGTATTTATAGTGATATTACAAGTGAATTTTGTTGTGCATCTAACTAATCATACATACTTATAGATATATATATATTATTACATTAAACTCCTGAACAATAAGTTGGTGTAGACCAGTACCGAAATATATGTTCCAAGAGCCAAGTTGATGGGCATGATCTTTTAGGCTACGACTTATAGCTTTTAGCTGTTCGTGAAATAGAGTATGAAATAACAGAAACTTGCGTGCGGTTTTGGTTGATATAAATGAAGTTATTATAGTATATACTATAATTATTTTGAAGAGACGTTTTGTTTGAAACCTAGTTACTAAATAAAAGTAAAAAAATAGCTTTTAGAAGACGATATTACCTCTGAAACGGTAAAGTATGGATGTGATAGCTGTGTTGCTTTGTTCCCAAACTCTAGTGGATCCTGACCCGCTAGGTAGGCAAGGCTCCACAGGACACCACACTGGAGTTCACCTGGCCCAGATCGCACCCAATCGAACAGTCTACATTCCACTAACCATCGCTCATGAAAACTCTCCCCACACACTTGAATGTGGCCCCCGACATACTTGGGCCCAGCCGTCATGCTCAGAAACAAAGCTGTGTGAAAGGACATGACAGGGAGAAAAGAGAAGGGGGGAAAACAACTCTCGCCGACGGCAAGGCGATTTATCCCCCGACGCCGCCACCTCCATTCTCGAGAGCACCCAGATCCAAATCCGAACCCTATTCCGCACGCGCGTCAATGGATTTCTTCAGCTCCGTCTTCTCCGCTCCCGTCGCTGAGCGCGAGGAGGAGGATGACGAGGGGGAGCAGCGGGAGGGCGAGCTAGGACCGGCGGCGGCAGAGGGGGAGGGTGATTCCGGCGGTGTGTGGATCTTCGGTGGGCTGATCAAGACGCTCGCCGAGGAGATAGAGGCGCAGCGGGCAGAGCAGGAGGCTGCGGCGGCGGCGGTGGGTGAGGAGGAGAGTGATTCCGGCGGCGGGTGGAGCTTCGGTGGGCTGATCAAGACGCTTGCGGAGGAGATGGAGGGGCAGCGGGATGAGCAGGAGGCCCCGGCGGAGGAGGGCGAGCAGGAAGCGGAGGCGGTTTCGGCGGAGGGCGAGCAGGAAGCCGATGCGGCGGCGGCGTCGGCGGCGGAGGAGGAAGAGGAGGGGGATGGTTCCCGCGGCGGCTGGAGCTTCGGGGGGCTGATGAAGACGTTCGCGTCGCGGTCGGAGTCGGTGCTCGGGGGCTACCGCCGCGACCTCCAAGACCTAGGCTCCGGCCTTCGCCTCGAGACCACCGCCCTCCGCGCTGCCGCAGCGCGGGCCGCCGCGGCGCTCCCCGGCGCACTCGAGGCGGGCGCGTCCGCAGCCTCCGACAGGCTCGAGTCCGTCGGGCAGGCCGTCGACGACCTTGGCGCCGCCGCCGCCGTCCTCGTCTCCCACGCCAACGAGGCCCTCCGATCCGTCGACGCCGACGGCGAAGACGGCGACGACTCCTCCCATCCATCTGACATTGCCTCCGGCGCCTCCTGGCGCGCGTCCCTGCCGTCCAAGAAGTACACCCGGTTCGAAGCGCAGGTCCTGGCACTGCGCGCCGATCCGGCCACGTTCACTGAGGAGCCCGAGGATGTCGAGGGGTTTGCCAGGTGGCGGGACACGTTCAGAGTCGATGAGAGGAAAGAGGAAATCAAGGTGGTGCTCCAGGAGAGCCCTGGGCTTGAGAGCTTCGTGGAGAGGCTTGTGCCCTCAGTGGTAGACTATGAAACGTTCTGGTGCAGGTATTTCTTTGTCGTCGATAAGCTCAGGCAGGCAGAGGATGTCCGCACCAAACTAGTGAGCAGGGCCTTGTCGAAGGAGGATGAGGAAGAGCTCAGCTGGGAGGTCGATGACGACGAGGACGATAATAATGGTGATCGCAAAGAAGGTACTAACACCATGGTAGATGAGAAAGAGGAGCAAACTCATGAGCCTGTTAGCCATGAAACACAGGGTAATGGGAAACAAGAAGCAGTGGATGAAAAAGATGCGGCAGAAGGTAAGGAGACGGCTCTGACCGCAACGAAGGATGATAATGGTAGATCCAGTGGTGAAACATTGACACCAAAGTCTAGCGATGGCACGGGACGGGAAGAGAAGACTGAAGCTGGTGACTCATCTAAGGAGAGTGATTTCTCAGTGGTGTCTCGGCCATCAGTGCAGGAGGAAGATCTTAGCTGGGAGGAGATTGAGGATGTTGGCGACCAAGATGAGAAGAAAGGAGCAAGTCCACAGTCAAGCCCTCCCAGCAAAGTGGAGGATCTCCGAAAGCGGCTGAATTCTGTGGAAGATGATGAGGAGTTGAGTTGGGATGTTGATGAGTAGGATTTAGGAAGAATCTATGCAGCCCTAAACTGAGTGGTTTGAAA